>CANSZD010000967.1:0-300551 GCA_947648045.1 Beta corolliflora
GAGAGATGCTATAGCTATTTTATGTACTCCTTCCCAAATTAATTGAAACGTTGCCTTTTAGCACAAATATTAAGGAAGAGGAGAGAGATAGAAAGTGATGAGGAACTTTGTCTTTTTTGGATGAGGGGAGAGATACATGTATTTCATGTAGGAAAATAGGTATGTTTTGATGATCCGGATACAACCCAAAGAAGGAAAATGTTTCAATTAATTTGGGATGAAGGTTGTAATGGATAAGGGGTGGAACTCATTCGAAAGATTATATTTCTCTACAGTATCAACAGAAAATAGCCCTGAAACAAGGTTGGTACGTATAAAACACTGTAACCACTAACTGAGTTCCCTTGGTCCCTATATTGAGTAACATAGAATAAAGGAATAACTAGGGATGATGGTAAGTAGAGATGTAATTTATGGTTGAGATAGAGGCAGCTAGATAGATTGCTGTCATTTCCCTTTCATCCGTGGAACAAGGATTCATGACATTGACAATTTCTTCAAATTCTCTGAGCTGGCTACCAGGAGTGAGGAGCCGAACCTTTCTGAAATCTTTTATGGTCTATTAATGAACACTCCCAATTTCATTTCCTGTAACACTAGAATTTCTTGAATAAGTTTAGAATAATTATACTCCATTAGCTAACTTTTTAGGTTGTGGCTTTGGGTATCGAGTTCTCTGTGGTTTGGTATTTAGCGGTATATTTATACCACACAAGTCTTTCCTGATTTTTTTTTCTGTCGTTTCTAGCTGTCTTTAGATGTACCTTTTACATGTTCAATTGCAGATTTTGTAATTCATTATAATTGTTTTCAATCTGGTAGTGTGGTTAAATGATATATTTTCCATGCCTGGCAAGTGAGTTTTCGAGTTTTATTGTCACGGTCAAGTACATTTCATTCATGTATAGCTAATACAAAGTGCTAGCTCTGATAATTTACACCTAATCTGCAGAACTTTGGGCTCACCGGCCCGTTGCCAACTGTGGCTCTGGCAGTCACCGGACTGGTTGGTGTTCTGACTGCTATCTTCATATTCCAGTCTGCCTCAAAGGATTAAATGGAAGCAGCTGTCCTTGATCCCTGTAAATTTTGTTATTTATCTAATTTTTTCAGTTGAAGTATGGATTCATTGACTGCAATTCAAGCAGAAGAACTCGTCTTTTGTAAAAAAAGTGCCAGAGTTAATGTAAGCAGTAAACATATCTGCTTTAAAGATTTTGCTGAATCTTAACTGTCTTTTTGGCTATTATATTGTATATAATGGTCCAATGCATGAATAGTTGTATTATTTTGTTACCTTTTCACATAACCTTTACGCTTCTCCAGAACAGTGGAGAAAGATATATTCTGAAGCATGTGAGAAATGTACCCTCCAACTGTTTGTTCCTTGAGAGAATAAAGTAAGAGTTGGTCTCATACTGTATTACTGAAAATGGTTCTTATACTGTTGTGATCTGTTGAAGATCAATACGCAGGTGATTGGTAGCTGTGTGACTATGATGGCTGATTATAAACCTTGACTGTGTGCTTGTTTCCAGATGGAAAATGAAATAATTTATAATTTAATAATCAATAGCTGATTGAAAACCTTTCTTTATATATAAATAGACCATGTGAAGAAAATGTTTTGTTTTTGTTCCCTTTCTAATTATTAGTTCCTAGACAGAGTACTTCTAGTCAACATTTATTTCTTTCTTTAGAGAATCCAATTCTGTTGCCTTTTTTACCAGTATATATAACTTGCAGATTGTGAAGGTATGATCATCGAACTTTTGAGGTTTCCCTTTCCTTGTTTTGGATCTTTCATCTTTTGAATTCTCCTCCTTGTTGGGTCTTTTATTGCTCCCATGGGCTCAGGCAGTTCCCGCCTTATGAAGAGGCTCGTCTCTAGACGTCAGATTAAGCTACTAATGGTCGGCCTTGATGCTTCTGGAAAGACAACAATCCTTTACAAACTCAAGCTCGGACAAGTTGTACGGACAATGCCCACTATAGGTATTTAATCTGTCAAAACTCTAGCTTTTGTCAGCACGCATCATATACTCATTTCTGTTTCTTTCTTCTTCTCTCATCCGCTGACCGCTCTCTCTTTCTCTCTCTCTAATGGAGGACGGAGGAGAGGGGTGTCTGTTTTCTGTTACCAATTAGTATCAATATATCTTTCTCAATTTTCATATATGCCTTTTCTTCCTCATTTTCAAGATTTTATGTGCATCTTTCTTCTGTAACAATAAGAAAAAAATTAAAATTTATTTTGTCCTATTTTGATCAGGTTTCAATGTGGAGACTGTTGAATACAATAATCTGAACTTTGCTGTGTGGGATCTTGGTGGACAAGAGAAGGTATCTAGATATGATTCTTGCCCATTTCTCCACCTTCCCCTGTCCTTAAGTAGAAAAGAAGTTCAAAAAGGGGAAAAGAATAGCAGACAAATCCTGTCTGTTATGAACATTCTTCATCGTACACTTTTCCAAATCTTTAAGTTTCTCCATTCAGACTGTACTGGATGTCCTTTGTTCCATTTTGTAGTTATTATTTCCCCCCCCCCCTCTTCCCCCCTCTTCTTTTCTAAAATAATTTTTTCCGCGATTTAAAGCGTAAGGCTATTTACCTAACTGAATACCACAGTACAGAGAGAGATATTAACATTCATTCCCTTACTAGCTCTACTATGATTCACAAAACAAAGGGGTAAGAATGTTGATACACATACACCCTCTTGTTTTGTGGTGAATGGCTAGGTGAATATTCTGTTTCCTTTTTCAAATGAGCAAGAAGTGCATTTTTCTGTATCCCGGCGTAGCAAAATGAGGGAACACAACTAACAAACTATTTGTTCCTGTCTGTTACTTAGATTCGGGCATTATGGAAACATTATTATCGGAACACCCAGGGGCTCATTTTCGTTGTGGACAGCACTGACAGAGGAAGAATTATAGAAGCTCGTAATCAGCTTCACAGAATTATCAGTGAGGTTAGAGGAAATTATACTTTAATCTTCTTGTTGGTGATTTATAATTATCACAACCACAATTTTGAAAGTATTTGTACTGTAGCAGGACGAACTGTGTAATGCAGCAGTATTAGTATTTGCCAACAAACAAGACCTGCCAAATGCTATGCCTGTCTCAGAGGTTGCTCACAAGCTTGGGCTACATTTGCTTCGGCATCATACATGGTAAACTTTCATTCTAGAATCTAGATCTACTTAGACCGAGTAATCGTTTTGCAGATTATAGAGTTAGTCCTTGTTCACTTCATCTTAAGAATAATAACTTTTAGTGCCGTAAAATTTTCTATTAAACAGTACAAATAACTTCATATTCGCCTTGTTTCTCAATAAGCTTTAAGACTTACTGAAAATAGCTGTTATACAATAAGTTTAGCATTTGCATCGTTACCTTATTCGATTTTTTTCTCTGTGTTTCTCTCCCCTATCAGATAGCTTCACTTTTCAATCTATCAATCTCAGTCTCCGCTTTCATATTTTTTGTGCCAAGAAAATACTATAGTAGTGAATGAGTAAAAATCCGTGTTAAATGATCTCATGTTTGCTTTGTAGGCATATCCAGAACGCTTCCGCCATATCAGGTCTCGGACTCTATCAAGGTCTTAATTGGTTATACCAAAACCTCTGTGACAAGTCTTCATGAGGGAGGTTTTTTTCTTGTGGTTAGTTTTTCTGCATGGATAAAGGCAGCTGATGAAGGAATGCGAACGCATCAAATGGATACAATATGCCTTTCGTACAGCACTAAAGTGTTCATAACATTGTGTAGCCACTACTAAAATGTTCTCTTTTTTTTCTGTTTAGCCTTTTTCTAAACTTGCGTTTTGGAATCTAGATATCTTTTGTAAGAGCTGACTGAAGATGATGATTTCTTTTTTTCTTTTGGCTTTTTTCTTAAGTTAGTATTGTATAAGTTGATCTAGCATGTTGTATACCCAATTCATTCTCCATATATTGACGTTTGTAACAACTTATTCTTGTTTCATAAAGTATTAAATTCCAAATAGACAAATTTTTTTTTTTGACAGGGCAAATAGACAAATTTGAATAAGCTTCACTATTGCTTTCACATTGTGCTTTTTTTTGTGAGGTATGTGCACGTTAAAGAGATCAAAATTTGTCATTTTCCGTGTTTGGAAATCAACACTTACCCATTAATTAAATATATTAGCTTGTTGACCAACACAAAAATAGGAGTATTTGTTTATTTTGTGAATGAATTAAGGATGAAGTGATAGTTTTTTTTTTTTTTGATAATTTTGGATCTCTTGCCATTTCATTTAAAGTACCTCCAAAGGAGGAAGAGTACACACAGGAAGGTATTAGTCAAACATGATCAAACTAATACAAACAAGCAGGTTCTGTGACCACTGAAATTAAAGCTAGAGTACCATTCCTACAGGAGATTGATGGAATAGAATTTGAACCCAGTGGACATTGTCATCACATCCAAGCTAGAAACTCGGCATCCCTAGTAAGTCCTTGCTTAGCAAGGGAGTCAGCCACCATATTGGACGCTCTTCCTTTATGGCAAATCGATACATTCAACCATTGAGACTTTGCATTACGAATGAAGTTAAGTTGAAAGCCTAAATTCCACGGACCACCTAAGGCTTCATTACACCATCTCACAGCATTTTCAGAATCGGATTCCACAATAATAGGGAAGCCCTTAATCTTGTTGCTAGCCAAGGAGATTTGAATGGCACGAAAGATGGCCAAGATTTCTGCACAGTTTATTTCAAGAGGTGGAATTGGACTAGAAAACATGCACATGAACTGGCCCATATGGTCCCTCAAGACACCTCCAATAGCAGACATGTGGGGGGATGATTTGACAGATGCATCGACATTCCACTTTAGACAGCCAGATGACGGGGGAGACTAGTGTAGCAAAGGAGCCATGTAGGGTGTTGTACCAACAGCTCCGCTTGAAGCAGTCCATACTAGACATTGAGGATTTTTGATTACTTCGTCGCAAGAGTAAGGGAATGGTTCACCCCAACCCTTTATCCACCAACAAAGACGAACTAGAACAAGATCTTGAAGTTGTGGAAGCGAAAGAGAGACATCATTGAAGATTCTTGCATTTCTCTCTTTCCAAAGAGACCACACTATGATAAAAAAACTTGCCTACCAAACTTTTTTTAAAGAACATTTCCTTGCACTTGAAACGCCATTGATCAAAAGTGTCTCGCAGATTTAAAGGAAAAACCCAATGCAGATTCCAAATTTGTAACCACCATGACCAAATGGATCTCGCAAGTACACAATGGAGGAACAAATGATTATAGTTCTCTGGTTCAGCATTGCACAGAACACATAGAACTTCATTTTCGGGGATAACACCAATGCGGACCAATTTTTCTTTCGTGTTAATTTTCCCAAGAATCGCTAGCCAAGTGAATAATTCAATTCGAGGAGGAACCACACCTTTCCAAAATCCCTTGATCACATCATGGTTGGAGGTGGAAAGAGCTTTCGCAAGTTCGAGACATACCGACTTGACCGAGAAGAGACCGAATTTGTGGGGAGTCCATATTAAAGTGTCATCACAGTCAAGTGAGATGAGGGCAGTGTCGAGCATTTTTTGTAGAGATTCAAATTCTTCAATGTCTCTTGGCCTTAAAAATCTTGTCCATGCCAAATCCCACACCCATTTAGAGCCTTCCCAATGCCCTAGAGATGCAATATTTGACATAGGACTTGCTGCAATTTTGAAAAGTCGAGGGAAGGCTATTTTCAATGGCTCGTCACAAAGCCATATATCGTGCCAAAATAGAGATTGGCAGCCATTGCCAATTCGAGTTTTGATTCTTACCTTGAGGAATGTCTTAGCCTCTGGGAGACTTAGGATGGAATTGCAGATATTCTTCCAAGGTCCACCCTTGGGGATGGAATGCAGATCATGAATGGTGAGAAAATCTGAATATTCATATTTGTCAATAATGACTCTCCTCCACAAAGCATTGGGCTCGATGAAAAATCTCCATACCCATTTAAGGAGGAGCCCAAATTTCCTATGCAGCAAATTTCCAACTCCCAAGCGCCCAAGAATTTTCGAGAGTTCGATGAGGCTCCAAGGAGCAAGAGCAACATATTTTCCGGGTTTTCCGCTCCATAAGAATTGTCGTTGAATCTTATTGATCTTCTCTATGATTCCTTTTGGAATAGGAAAAAGAGACATATAATATATGGGAAGGCTCGACAAAGATGCTTTGATGAGTGTAAGACGCCCACCCATGGATAGCAACTTGCCTTTCCACAAAGCAAGCTTTTTGTTCATGCGGTCAATGATCGGATCCCAATCACTTAATCGAGATCCATTATCACCAATGGGGAGACCCAAGTATGTAAATGGGAGGCTCCCCGTTTTGCAAAGAAGGCTTTTCGCCGCATATTTGATCCATGAGTCTTCAATGAGAATCCCTGTAAGTGAACTTTTATGGAAATTCACTTGTAAACCTGAGGCAAGATGAAATAGTATGAGAACTTTCTTGATATTGAGCAAATAATCAAGATCTGGAGGGCAAAAATAATTGTATCATCTGCATATTGTAAATGGGTGAGTTTTAATCCCCCATTCCCCACTTCCACGCCCTCCCAAAGATGCAAATTCGCAGCCTTTTGGATAACTAGACTGAGAGTTTCTACTATAAGATCAAACAAGAAAGGAGATAGTGGATCTCCTTGACGAAGGTCGCGATGTAGCTTAAAAGGAGTTGTTGGAGAACCATTTACAAGAATTGATGCTGCGGCATTCATTGTGCAGGCTTTTATCCACATTCTCCATTGAGGAGGAAAGCCCATCTGATCAAGTGTCCAATCCAAAAAGCTCCAAGATACACTATCAAAAGCTTTATGGAAATCGAAGCTTTAAGATAGTGGATTTGATTTTTTCCCGCTTGCAAGTATCAATCAACTCCCCGCTATTAGGGGCACTTATCAAGAATTTGTCTTCCTTTAACAAAGGAAGATTGAAACGTGACCGATAAGAGATGGCATAACTTTTTGAAGTCTTCTTGCTAATAGTTTTACGATGATTTTGTAGGAGCATCCAACCATACTAATCGGACGAAAATCTTTGAAGCTTTCAGGATTTTCAATTTTGGGAATCAAGGCCACCCATGCTACGTTGGAGCCCTTAGGGAGTCGGCTGCCAGACCAGAATTCTTCCACCATTGAGTAAACATCTTCTTTGATGGTGTCCCATGCCTCCTTTATGAAAGATAAATTGAAACCATCGGGGCCCGGAGCTTTTTGAGGGCTACATGAGGCAACAACTTCGTCAATCTCCAATCCGGAAAAGGGGGCAGTGAGTTGCATCGCCTCTTGAGAAGAGAGGCTTTTGAAATCAAGACCATTAAAGACGGGCCTTGATGAGTGGGTTTCATGAAAAATATTCTTAAAATATTTTACTGCTTCTTTTTTTAGACCTGCACAATCACAAACGTGAGTGCCATCAATTCTCAATGAGGATATTGTGTTTTGACGCTTTCTAACTGAGGCTAGGGCATGAAAATAGCGGGTATTTTTGTCGCCCTCTTTGAGCCATTTGGCTCGTGAATTTTGGGCCCAGAATTGTTCTTTCCTCTTCAACCAAATCCAAAGATTCTGCTAGACCTGCCTTCGCTCCTCCAATTCAGCCGGTTCAAGAGTTTTATTGTTTGAGGAAAGATCAAGATTGTGAATGGTTTCTTCCAGGGTTGCTATATTATGTTCAATGTGCCCAAATATATTTTTGTTCCACTGCTTGAGAGATTCTTTTGTATGCTGGAATTTTTCATTCAATTGACATGAGCTATTCAACAACCAGGTATCTTGAATGCTTTTTAAACATCCTGGGTGAGACAACCAGGCATTTTGGAAGCGAAAGGGCTTCGGCCCCCAGTTCTGTTCAGCAGATTGGATTAAAAGTGGAAGGTGATCAGAGATACCTCTTTTCAGAAGAGAGACTTGGAGATGAGGGAAGACGGAGATCCACTCCGGGTTCACAAGTAAACGGTCCAGTTTACTTTTGGAGGCTCCTCGATACCAGGTGAACCACCCATTGGAGGAAGGGATTTCTGTTAACTGCAAATGATGAATAAAGCTTTTAAAGTCTTCAATTCCTCTCTGAGATGCTACGTTGCTTCCCCTTTCAGAAGTGACAAGCACTTCGTTGAAATCACCTAATATGAGGCAGTGTGATTGATGAGATAAGCAGTAGGATTTGATTTCTTGCCATATTACAAGACGCAGGTCAATATTACACGAATTGTAAATATTGATTATACAACCAGAGAAGTTGAGGTCTTTAACTTTTCCCACCATGTTTGTCCAATGCTTTGAAGTTACTTGAGATTTTAGAGCAAAAAACTCTGGTTGCCAAAGAGTGAGAAGACCACCCGAATTCCCAATTGAAGGGCTAATCACAAATTCAATTTGATCTTCATTCCAAATTAACTTTAGGAATTTTGGGTTGAGGGATTCCATCTTTGTTTCTTGGATAAGGATGATATTTGGTTTGTGGGTGTTGATGTGTTTTCTAAGGCTGGATTTTTTGATACGGGCATTCAACCCTCGGATATTCCATGATAGAATAATCATTGGAATGGAGATACTGAGTTGTGAGGGAAAAACATCTTATGAGAGATTTGACTCCCAATCATGCTTTTGACTCTTGAGGACCGAATCAATCCTCGAGTAAAGCTTAGAAGAGGAGCCATGAAAGGATAGACCTATAGTCTTGGCTAACCCCTTGACATATGTAGGTGTGATACGATGAAGATCAACATCATATTGGTTGCCAGAGGGGGGGATTAGAAGTATATGAGAGGGCTAGGCAGCGTTTTTTGGCTTTTTTTTGGAGTTTTCTGGCTCTTTTTTTCTCAATGTCGGACTTTTTGGAGTGAGGAATATGGTCTTCAAAACCAGGGGGATGCAAGGGCCCATAAAGGGAATTGGATAAGGTGGAGGCTGATTTGGATGGCCTTTGGAGAGGCCCAAATTTGTTGTGGGTGAGAATTGGGCTTTTTGGTCTGGGAGGTTTATTGCTGAGCTTAGAATGGGTATTATTATTTGAGCCGGATTTGGTGGTGGGGTAAGTTTGAGAGTTTTTGGATTTTTCAAAGGAGACAGATGGAGATTTTTCTGACGTCAGAGGTTAAGGTTGAGAGGACGTTTCTAGAACGACGTTGTTGGGTAATAATTGAGGTTCAACTTCCAAAGGGAAGGAAAGTTGTGTGAGCTTTTTGGTTTGTGAGATTATCATTATTTGCACTTGTAAACAATGGCGGCGGAGGTAAATTCCTTGGGGGAATTTAAAAATTCCTTGTCCCCATCCAACTTATGGACAGTTGGACTAATCGATGCAAAAGGATCATCAGACTCCATTGATGAGTTTTCCGGTAACTTCTGGTTGTCGGCATTTTTCATTTGAGCATCAAATTTGACAGCATCATTGTCAGGATTTAAGATTGGTTGATCATGGATAACATTTCCCCAAGGATGGGGATGAGAATCATCTTCGAAGATGAAGACAGGGAACAAAGAATCATTAATTCTCAAATGTATCTTGCAATTCACTTTAAATAAGCAGTCAGTGATTATCATTACTCTCGCACAATCAAAGCGGGAGTAATCTATAGAAATCACTCTTCCATAAATGCTTGCAATCCTATGAAAATTCTCATAGTTCCAGGCTGTTTGAGGGACACCATGAATTCTTAAGCTTGTCTGTCGCCATAAATTTGTCACTGATTTGGTGACATTGTGAATCACCGTAAACCATTTCTCTAACCATTTACTTCCTATCATGGCATTTTTATCATCTATTGTATCAAAAGTAATTAGGTGGAGAAGACCACCCATAGGCTTAATGGTAAGAGAATTGATACCTTCCGCCAAGATATTGCTTTGAATTTCGATGATCTTTGTGATGAAATTGCGATCGCAACTACACTTCTTTCGAAAACATCTTGCAATTCTTGATTCCCTGGAACCTTCAATAATCAAAGTGAAATCATCATCGATTTCCTCCGTGATAAGATCATTTCGGGCGTTCACAGTTGCTTCACCCAACGATTTGGAGCTAGCAATCCTGGCCTTTGAGGGGTTCTTAGTAAAGAAATCAGGTTTCGGTTCATCAATCTTGAAAGGGGAGGAAATTAGGTCCACAAAATTCGGTTTCTCAACTGCAGAATTGGGAGTGGGATTTTTGAGGGGGGGTTTGGGAACATTAAAAAGGTAGGTTTTGAGTAGGTTGGGTGTGGGCTTTTGGTGATGAGACTTCCTTGTAGGTGCGATGGTTTCGAAGGGAATGGGTTTGGGGGTGCCGAGAGGAGGGAAAGGGTGTATGGGTATGGTGGAATTTGCGGGTTGGAATTCTTGAGAGTAAGGGTTGATTTGAGGGGGGGATGTAGTTTCAAATTTCGCCGACTGAACTATTAATCTTCTTCCTTCAAACTTTATGCCATTCATCTCACGAATGGCCAATTTCGAGAAGTTGGCTCAAGGAATCGATAAATGCGTATCGGAATTTTGTTGAAGGTTTTGATGAAGAAGGTAGAATAATATTTGAAATCCTACCAAATTTACTGAATAAACTACCTATATCAGAATTTCTAGTATCTAAAGGAAGATGGTTTATGAAGATTGTTTTGATGGCGAGGTGGGGGTAGTTGATGATGTTTTTGTTGCTTTCTCCTTGAGACCTTCGTCCCGGTTTTCATGGGGTTGAATGGGATGGTTTGGGTTCGGATTTCTCTCTCACTCTTTCTCTCTCTAGCCATTCTCTCTCTAAAAAAATATTTGTTGGAACTCAAGGTGACACTCAAGAAGGGAGGGTTGAATTGAGTGGCTAAAACTAATCGATTTTCGCAAAAAACACTCTTATGGCATAGTGTCGTGCACTGTGTTATTCACTCGTAAATTCTCCGATTGATGTTTTTGCTCGAACGAAATTGTATCAAACAATAAAACAATGAAATCAAATAATAAGACACGAGAATTTAACGTGGTTCAATCTCACCTCTGAGATCTACGTCCACACAAACTACTCTTTTATTATTTGAATCGTAAAATACCAAACCCTTGATACAATTCCCACTACTAACTCTAGTAGTGCTCCCCAACACTTAACCCTAAGTGTTGCTACTCTCTATAATATGAAAGATTACAGAAAGAATGATTCCTCAAAAGCGTGCTTCTTATTCAAGCAAATAGAGGATCGTTACAAACTTTGTTTAGAGACCTTAACCTACTAGAACTCTGTGTTGTACACTGTGCTCTGGGAGATTGTTTTCAGCTATCAAAAATCTTAATCTCACAAATCTGAAAACGTGTGATAGTATATTGATTTCTATCCCTTATATAACTTCATCAACTGAATAAGAATTATTCTCCAAGAAATAATTATCTTCTTGAATAATTTTTATTCCTAAAATAAAGGGATATAATTCTTTTCCTTTTCAAAATCCAATTTTATCTTTTATAAAAAAACTGATTTCCTTTACTCCTTGTAAGATAAGGATTACTCCATATCTTATCCCAATTTTATTCATATCAGTTTTTTTATCCAAAATCTTTATCAAAATCTTTTCTTTAAAAATCAGATTTTCTTTTCATAAACACTTTCCTTTTTTCCGAAAATCTTCAACTACGTTTTCTTTATCTTTTTTCGAAAACAAAACTTTTATCTTTTTCAAAACCTGATTTTTCGAAAATAAAAATTCTTTTTCTTTTTAAAATTGTTTTTCGAAAATAAAAATATTTTTCCTTTCAAAACTTATATTCGAAAATAAAAATCTTTTTTCTTTCTAAAACTGATTTTCGAAATTCTTGTTTTAACAAAACTCTCCCTTCTTTTTCTTTAAACCATATACTATAATCACCTATTTTCTTAACTCTAAGAAAATAGTTAATCATCCTAATTTTATATTTCTAATTTTAGCACAAAGTTCTAATATGTTAATTACATTGCATACACATGAATTCAATATAACTAGACCTAAGCTTCCTTGTCTTCAATCATCCAATCTTGATAGCTTGATCACTGTTACAAATATTCATGTTATAGCATAGCATAGGGTGTTTATCATCATCAAAATATTCAAAGTTCAAAACACAATAAATTCCCCCCTTTTTGATGATGACAAACACATAATACTTCCCCCTCAAATAATGCATCAACATAACACCATTCACAACATCAATCACCATAATCCAATAGCCAACATACCAAATTTCATTCATTAGTAATTTCATTCATTAGTTTAAGTATTATACCCATCTTCCCCCTTTTGACATTATCAAAAAGAGAGCAATAACATGTCAAGCTACACAAAACAGAGATATAGTCATCAAAATAATGCAAGTAGCGCAAGCAAAAGATACTAAGGATGCTGGTGCTATGTCATAATCCAACTCACAATATGAAGTCATTAAACAAAAAATAATCCTACTCACAATCCAAAATTATGAAGTAAGAAATAATCATGAAGGATCATGGTTGATAGCTAAGAAAGTAAGATAAAGAAAGGTAATGCAAGCTTGAACATTTGAAATGGTAATTGGCTCAACAAGTGCTTAAACCTTTCTTTTAAGATTTTCAACTTCCGCAAATAAACATCATTGGACTTTCTTCACTGTGGCACTGTGTGTGTTTCTGTGCCAGTGAACAATCTACTCCCTTCCAAATATAACTAATCTTCGGATATAATGGAATCCAAAATGATGATCTTCAAAACTGATAATTTTCTTCACATTTGAATTGAACTCTAGGACTTATCTAAAATAAGTGTCTTACTCTCCTTTTCTTTTCTTTTTTTTTATGAAGGAGAAGCAGACCACACAATATTATTAGAGTCAATCAATAATAGATCAAAGATAATAAGTTAATTCGGACCTCATTTTCTTTTTTTTATGCATCTCCTGGCACTGTGCCTTGCACAGTGTGAATCAGTACTTTTCATTCTTTCACATATTTGTGTTTCATTCCAACCTTTTCATGTTCCCCCTTAACTGATGCGTCTTTTTCTTCCATCATCTTATCAAGATGTTCTTGCCCCATAAATTATCATTAATCAAGATTAAAAGCACTTGTTGAACTTTGGATCAATGGGTGAGGAAAAGAAGGATAATAATAGGGAAATGATGATAAGGTGAGACATATGAAAGAAAGAAATAATGAGGCACAAATGTCAAACTCATAAATAGAAAATCAGAATATCGGGATAAAGATCAAGCTTGCCATAGGAGAAAGAATTAGCATTTCATAGCTCAATAATTCGACAACTTAATTAGGATCATATAGCTCATTAGTTCGGCAACTTAGGATCATGACATTAGGACAACATCATTAGACCATTACGAGTCCTTTTTATATCAAGTAGACTTTTTCTCACAGTGTTTCACAAAGACATGCACTCCTACTCCAATTAACATATTTAAAGGAGGACAACAAGCATAATACTCAACTAATTTCCAGAAATTAATCCCAAAGCCACAAATTATCTTGTAAAATATTCATGCATGAAATTCAACAGAATTACCTTGATCACACAATTGGGATATGCTTAATAAATTTTTTCAAACCACTTACCAACATCACATTCTCTATGGAGTGTGTTAGGGATTTACCGACGTTTCCAATACCACTTATTTCTCCCTTTTTGTTGTCGCCAAATGTAACACAACCTCCATGGTAGGCTACTAGTGAGAGGAATTGAGATTTATCACCGGTCATATGTCATGAGCAGCCCACCGTCGAGATTCCATAGGTTTGCTTCCTCTCACGTTTGCCTGCAAAAAGATCACTTGTTAATTTTAGGAACCCAAATCTGTTTGGGTCCCTTTTTCTTTCGTTGAGCTTCTAATAAGTCTTTTCTAACCCATATTTGAGTTACATACTTTACATTTTTCGCAACACTCTTTTTCTTGACATTACAATTATCCATAAGATGTCCATTCTTTCCACAGAAGTTGCAAATCAAATATTCAGGTAGATCGACATATTTTCTTTTACGAAAGTCTCTTTCAAATTTTTTGGCACTGTGCCTTACACCGTGCCTCCGGGTCTGTATATCCTAAACCAATTCTGTTTCGATTGCTAGTTGTACTGGAGATATAGTCTAAAGGCTTTTTGACCATCTAACCATTTTTCATACATTTTCCGATCAGTAGTCAATTGTGATTCTAAGAATTCAACAGAAGTGTTTAGATCGCTATTTCTTTTTCTCGAAATTTCCAAATCTCTTTTAACTTTATCAAGTTCATCACTTAACTTAGCATCATGAGGTAGCATAAGTGGAACAATTCTGGATCTTTGTCTTGATTCTTTCAACTCGGTTAACTCATGTTTTAACGATTCAATTTGATTTTCAAGATCCGAATTTTTAGCCTCTAGCATAGTGTATGGCACGGTGTTATTAACAACTTCTTTTGCGAGAGACTTTTCGTACCTTAAAGCATTTAACTCAACATTTTTCTCTTCAACGGTTTTTTCAAGTTCATCGAGTCTTCTTTATCGTTCTTTACAGTCCTTTAATAAATCCTTATATTCCAATTCCAACCCAATCTTTTGCTTAGTTAAATTTTTTACTTCCTTTTTCATGATTGAAAAATCATCATTCATTTCTTGACAATCATCAATGATATTTCCAAGTAAAGTAACAAGTTGGTTTTTGAAAGAAGATGTATTGAAGGTTTTAGAGAAAGAAGACTTACCTCACTGTCTTCAGTTTCATCTTGGGAGTTCGAACTTTTCGCCATTAGACACAAGTGAGAGTCGTCCCGGCACCGTGCCCTTCTCTCGTGATGTATGTACAACATTCGGACATAATTTTTCTTCATGGCCTTTGTGCCTCGATTGTTCTTCATCAGAATCCGAATCTCCCCAAACGGCAGCTATCATAGCCTTTTTGAATTCTTTCCTGGATTGCTCCCTTCTTTCTTTGGGCTTCTCATCATCCCATAAGGGACATTCCTTAATCATGTGATTGAAATCTCCACACTTGAAACAACCGGAGTTAGTAGCACTTTTCTTAGAGTTCGAGGTAGTACTCTTACCTTCGAAATTTCCACTTTTTCTAGGATTGTTATTGTAACACCCCCAAATTTCTCTCTTTTTGAAAAATATATTTTAATATAAAACACTTGAGAAACTTGAGAGTATTACGCCACGTGATAACGTTAAAGGCTAAAACTACTAACTACTAATTTAACAATGCAGCGGAAACTAATAATAATAACTTCTCTTTATTGATAATATAAAAACTTCATTATTCAACTATGACAATAATAGAATCTATAATAAATAAAAATAGCAACTCCTAGCTTAAATATTATTCCTCACTAGCATCCCCCATGTGAAGTATGCATCAAATCAACCTGTAAATTCTGCTCACCAAAAGGGTCATCACAGGGACAAAGCCATAAAACAAACAAACAAAACGCGTGTCAGTAAAAATACTGAGTACATGTATATGCGGAAATTTAAATACTTAATTAAACATTCAAAATATTTCTATAAACCTTCCTTGGATACTTGTAATACTTGTATAAAATAAAGTATATAACTTTAATAAAACTCCTTTCCTTGCCTAGGTACCTTTCCCTAAAGTGTGCACACCCCCAAGTTTAGTATTCCTTACCGAGTCTATTACGAGGAAAACTACCTTGTCCACAAGACTTATACAAAAAGTACATGGGTAAAATATAATAGCTACCGTTCTTGTTTATAACAAGTCGTTGCCTCTTTATAATTTGTGATCATAAAAGATCATATAACTAATAAAACCTTTCGGAAAAAATCTTCCTTTAAAATAATAATAACAATAATACTTATAACTTTAGCCAAATAGTGGCATGTAATACGCAACTTGTTTATAAAAATATAAATCCTTGAAACTAATTTACCACACTCGAATATCGTGAAGAAATCTCAAGTCAACGATTAATGTTACCTACTATATTGCTCTACTATACTATAGTGACGCATAGAAATCGCGAGCAGGGCATATGCACGAGCACTACACCTTATTTACATAATTCAACTTGAAATCATATGCACGAGCACTACACATTATTTACATAATTCAACTTGAAAATAATAGCAGGTTATTAGACGAGACCGACTAAGTGTTAGATTTGTAACAACCGAGCAAGTATACTGCCAGGATCTTAAAAAGAATCGGTTAAGTGATATAACTTTAGACTAGCTACAAGAATTAATGTTCATGGTAAGTTTATAAATTTAACATACTCATGTAAACTCATACTGATCATAATAAGGCTCATGAAGTTCATAATAAAACTCATATAAACATGTGTTTCAATTCCAAATAACAACCCTAAAAACATGATACTACGCATGCAGAACAATATTTAAAGATCTACGTATACACGCACCTTGAAAATTTATAACTACTAGGGAGAAGAGAGAGAAGGTAGGCTAAGAGGGAGAGAGAGTTTAAACTTGAGAAAAGAGATGTATTCCTCAAATTTGGTGTGAAGAGTATGATGGGTGGAGGCCCCTATTTATACTAGTTGGATAGGTAGAGTCATATTAGAGTTAGGAAACTAAAAGATGGGTTTTTGAGAAAAGATAATTAATTTTTAACTAAGATACACTAGCATCGGGGAATATTCCCTAGGATAAATAATCTAGATGCTTAAAATCAAAAGATAAATAATGTTAACTAAATTTTGATAATCATGATTTAGGTTCCTGGCGGTGAATTGCCGTCGGCCAAGTTTTGATATTTTTTTTTTTTTCTTTTTCTTTTTATAAATCCTTTGTAAATCTTTTATAAATCCTTTTTGAATTTTATTTTTTTTCTTATTAAAATATTTTTAAGTTTTCCAAACTAATTACTTGGATTAGATTTGTGAACTTAGGCCCAATACCTAATTTGGGCTAGAGTCTATTTGAAAAACCCCTAATCTATCATAAAAGCCTTTTTAAAACCTTTATAATTAATAAAAGAATAAAAAGCCTTTTTAGTATATAAAACCTTTTAAAAAAAAATTATAACTAATAACTTACTAAAAATACGGAGTATTACAGTTATTTTTGTTCTTTTTGAGAAATTTTTTAAATCTCCTAGTAAGAAGATCAACATCATCATCGCCATCACTATCTTCACTTTCCAATTCAGTTCTCAAGGCTAGATCTTTATTTTTTGGTTCATTAGTTTTAGAATCTAAAATAAGTTCATGAGTCATTAATGATCCAATAAGTTGTTCTAGTGAGAGTTTTGTCAAATCTTTAGCTTCTTGAATAGCAGTTATTTTAGGGAGCCAACGATTTGTTAAACTTCTTAACACCTTTCTCACTAAATCTTCAGAAGGATATATTTTACCTAGAGAACGCAATTCATTAGTGATTAGTGTAAATCTAGTGAACATCTCTTTAATGGATTCTTCCTTATTCATAGTAAACAGTTCATATTGTTGCACAAGTAAATCAATTCGAGATTGTTTTACCTCATTCGTACCTTCGTGGGCCAATTCTAAAGTATCCCATATCTCCTTTGCTGTAGAGCATGCCGAGATCCTTGAGTATTCATCAGGTCCAATTCCATATTGGAGAATACTCATAGCTTTGAAGTTCTTTTCGGCTTTTGCATTGTCAACTGAATTGTAGTCGTCTTCATCCTTGTCGACCATATTTCCTTTAGCATTTTTGGCTTGGATAAGGATTGGTCCTTTTCTTATGACTTTCCAGCATTCATAGTCCAATCCTTGGATGTAGATCCTCATCCTAGCCTTCCACCATCCGTAGTCTTTTCCGTTGACAATCAGACACTTGGTGTGTCTATCTCGAGAGTCATCTTGCATGTTCATGACTTCTATTCTCTAGGGATGAGCCGTTTGAGAATAACCAGGCTCTGATACCACTTGTTGGAACTCAAGGTGACACTCAAAAGGGGGGTTGAATTGAGTGGCTAAAACTAATCGATTTTCGCAAAAACACTCTTATGGCACATTTGTCTTGACCTTGTGTTATTCACTCGTAAATTCTCCGATTGATGTTTTTGCTCGAACGAAATTGTATCAAACAATAAAACAATGAAATCAAATAATAAGACACGGGAATTTAACGTGGTTCAATCTCACCTCTTAGATCTACGTCCACATAAACTACACTTTTATTATATGAATCGTAAAATACCAAACCCTTGATACAATTCGATTCCCCCACTACTAACTCTAGTAGTGCTCCCCAACACTTAACCCTAAGTGTTGCTACTCTCTATAATTTGAAAGATTACAGAAAGAATGATTCCTCAAAAGCGTGCTTTTTATTCAAGCAAATAGAGGATCGTTACAAACTTTGTTTGGAGATCTTAACCTACTAGAACTCTGTGTCGTACACTGTGCTCTAGGAGATCGTTTTCAGCTATCAAAAATCTTAATCTCACAAATCTGAAAACGTGTGATAGTATACTGATTTCTATCCCTTATATAACTTCATCAACTGAATAAGAATTATTCTCCAAGAAATAATTATCTTCTTGAATAATTTTTATTCCTAAAATAAAGGGATATAATTCTTTTCCTTTTCAAAATCTAAATTTATCTTTTATAAAAAAACTGATTTCCTTTACTCCTTGTAAGATAGGGATTACTCCATATCTTATCCCAATTTTATTCATATCAGTTTTTTATCCAAAATCTTTATCAAAATCTTTTCTTTAAAAATCAGATTTTCTTTTCATAAACACTTTCCTTTTTTCCGAAAATCTTCAACTACGTTTTCTTTATCTTTTTTCGAAAATAAAACTTTTATCTTTTTCAAAACCTGATTTTTTGAAAATAAAAATTCTTTTTCTTTTTAAAACTGTTTTTCGAAAATAAAAATATTTTTCTTTTCAAAACTTATTTTCGAAAATAAAAATCTTTTTTCTTTCTAAAACTGATTTTCGAAATCCTTGTTTTAACAAAACTCTCCCTTCTTTTTCTTTAAACCATATAAACATGAAATTACTATAATCACCTATTTTCTTAACTCTAAAAAAATAGTTAATCATCCTAATTTCATATTTCTAATTTTAGCACAAAGTTCTAATATGTTAATTACATTGCATACACATGAATTCAATATAACTAGACCTAAGCTTCCTTGTCTTCAATCATCCAATCTTGATAGCTTGATCACTGTTACAAATATTCATGTTATAGCATAGCATAGGGTGTTTATCATCATTAAAATATTCAAAGTTCAAAACACAACAATATTGTTTCTCATTAAGGATGAAGTGACAATTTAGTGGAACTTCACCCCTATTTTCAAGGACTAGCGGTAGCCCTAGGTTAGATTCCTCATGCTAGTAATATGTTAGATAAATAAGGTTGTCGGGGGTTTAAGACTTAGGGTTTGTTCTCCCCAACTTATTTTCAGTTCAGTTCAATTCAGTTCAGTTCAGTTCAATTCATTTCAATTCAGTTCAGTTCAGTTCAGTTCAATTCCTATATTTATTCATTACTATTAGTTATAATTTAGTTCGGTTGGCCCAATTCGGTCGATTCGGTTCAATTCGGTTCGGCTTGGTTCGGTTGTTTTATGCCGAAGAGAACAGGCCCTTAGGCCATGTTCTTTTGGACTTATTTTCAGTTAATTTCAGTTCAGTTCAGTTTATTTCAGTTCAATTCAGTTAATTTCAGTTCAGTCAATCTAATTTCAGTTCAGTTCGTTTCAGTTCAATCTTATCTAATGTTTTAATTATTATTATTGTTTTCAATATTACTATTAATATTGTTATTATTATTAATATTATAATTATAATAACAATAATTTTTTATTTTTTTTATATTTCTATTGTCATTATTTTTTATTATTGTTTTTATTATTATTATTATTATTATTATTATTATTATTATTATTATTATTATTATTGTTGTTGTTGTTGTTGTTGTTGTTATTATTATTATTATTATTATTATTATTATTATTATTTATTATTAATAAGTGTTGATAATATGTTAATAATTATTGATTATTATCGATTATTATTATTTTAGAAAATTAAATATACAATTCAGTTCAGTTTCTCTCATTTCAGTTAATTTAGTTATGTTCGGTTAATTTCGTTCCGCTCGTTAATTTCGGTTGGTTAATTTAATTTCGGTTCGGTTAATTTAATTTCGTCCGTTGGTTAATTTCGCTTGGTTAATTTGGTCCGGTTAATTTAATTTCGGTTCGGTTCGGTTAATTTCATTTGGTTAATTTAATTTCGGTTCGACCAAAAATAAGTTCAAAAGAACAGGGCCTTAGGCTCTTGGGTTGATTCATGAGATAGGACAAGCGTACAAAGTTTTTTTCTATGGAAAGGGTGCACAATGCGTTCTTGTATACGGATATAAAAAAAATTGTGAATGGATTGTGTAGTGCCAATTATAGATCCTTTATTCTATTAAGTGCTTCATTATGTCCCCTTATAATTTTGTAACTTATTATTTTATAATGTGGATAACAAAATTTTATCTTTATTGCTAATTATGTTAGAAAGCAATATTAGACAACAGTTTTACTCATAGGAATATGTTTAATGTCAAAAAGATTGATCGACATGAGCACTGTTGACCAAACCAAAATAAAACCCTAATTCAATTGGGGAAAACTTTGTTAGAATTAATCTTAGATCTTAAGTATCCATGAAAAGCTAGTTAGAAATTGCATAATAAATTTAAACATGTAATTTGACCCACTTAATATTTTTTATAGCTAGAGAAATACTCCCTCCATTTCTAGATGGTTGTTTACTTGTTTCACTTCAACTTCATACTATTTGGCATTTGCCAACACCATTATTGAAAATTTTCAAGTGGCAGCACAACCGACTTAAGAATTCGTGGTTATTATAGGAGGTAGCGAGCTTGTGTATAAGAAGTAACTTATACTCCAACTATTTATTATTAGATCTAACGAATATCTAGAATTTCATATACATGAATTATATCGAATTAAATACTAACGAATTTGATAATTAACGACTAGATACTAGGTTATCTCATCGGATATTAATATCGATGCAGTACGGAAAACAACTTTGTCTACCTAGTGGGTAATCCACCCATTACAGATAGACATTAATAATAATTGGAGTACAACTTAGCAAAGTTAATTACTACATCTGTTTCACAATACATGCACCATTTGTTTTTTCACGCACTCGAACACTCTTCTTTGGACATTAATATCTTTAATTGGGTATAAGTAAATATTATAAAAAGTTGATATTTGGAATTCTCGCATGGAGACGAATTTAACAAGATCTCACTTGACTATGTCTTTTCTTACATAATGGTGAGAGAGATTGTCAACGTTGGTTGATGAATAGTGATGCAAATGAGAAATGGTGCATGTATTGTGAAATGAATGTAGTATTTTCTAATTGTCTAATTTTAGTGGATAGTCTACCCGATGGTTAGATGTATCAATCTCCACGGTACTCGTATATGACTCATACCTAGGGGTGATAATGAGTCTGACTTGTTTGTGAACAATTCGAGCTCGACTCGAGTTCGAGTTCGGCTCGAGACTTAAATGAGTCGAGTTGAGTTATGACCAACTCGGCTCGAAAAGCTCATGAACAGACTCGATTATTTTAATATATATGGAAATAATGTACTATGTATGTATACATAAATATTTTTTACTCTATATATTACACAATAACCAAGACCCATGGTATAGCTTTCCTATCTCCCATAGTATGGGAGGCAAAGGTTCAAATCTTGGTGGAAGCAAAACTTTCAATGTTGTGGGGTGGGGGAGGGGATTGTGGGCTTGTTGGGCGCCTCTTGGGTGAGTGACCCGTGCGAGGGGCCAGGGAAATTCTTCTTACACGGGGTTCCGAAAGGCCCAAAAAAATATTACACAATAATAAACTAATAGTTTTATTGTCAAAGAATAAACTCAAAAAACAAAAATATTCGAATAAGAAATATAAAGAAGACGAGTAAACTAAAGATAATAATAGGTTAACCTTATTCGTGAACACCTCGATAACGACTCGGTCAACGTCTGGTTAAAACCGCCTACGGTTCGTCAAGTTTCGAACTTGCCTCAAATTCGAATAGACTTAAATGAACACGAGCCGAACTAACAAGAGTTCAAACTCGACTCGATCGATAAGCACCCGTATCATACCCAACCCTACTAGTTACTAACTCCCACATCGGTTAGACTCCGATACGAAGCTAGGCGTTTGAGTCGTTGACTAATCCATCTCACGGGAAACTCACGTTTTGCAGCTTGCTCTCCATTATTGATTATTCCACATCTTGGATCTCACCCTAGTGATACGTGAACCACCTTTTTTCCTACACAAGTTATATGCAGTCAGTCTCACACACACTCAAATTAGTACATAGAGAAAAGCGTCGGTGTACTTGCCCATCCTCTTTCCATTTCATCTCCCTTGTAAATTGTAATAGTATACTTCTATTTCATTTCATTTAATTCTCCCCCAATTTTATCTCTTACGTTTCTCCTCCTTTTTCTTAAATCCCTAATTTTGATCTCATTTCTCTATTCTCCAATTCGTAAAATTTTTCTGCAATTTCGAGTGTGAGAAGCAGAGAGGAGAGAGAAAGAGAGCGATTTTTGAAGATGATGGAGAAATCTACGGCCATGTTAATGGTGGCCGTTGTTTTCTTGTTTTCTAGTGTTAGTCAAGTGAGATCCGACGCTTCCGATCATCGCTACAAAGCTGGAGAAGCAGTTCCTCTTTACGCCAATAAAGTTGGCCCTTTCCATAACCCTAGGTTCGAATTTTTTCCCCTCTTTTTCTTGATCTGCCTAATTTTTGCTATTTAAATTAGGTTATATTACTTCGCGAATCAGTGATTTATAGTGGATCTCACACTATAGTTAGCGATGATATATAGTACTAAGTTGATTGATATGAAAGGTTAATTTTAAAGCTTTAGTGTAAATTTTTGCACTATTTTTGTGTGTTTGATGTGAATTACGATCGTTGATCAATTGATTTTGTGCTGTGGATAAGATGTGATCTTGAAATTTTGGTGATTTTTATGCGTGATTTTCAGTTCATAATGTTGTTTGTATACTAATAATGAAGGACTTGAGGTTCTTTTGTGATAAATGTCGTATTTGATTCTTAAAAAAGATATAGTCTTTACCTCTTCAAAGAATGTCGCCTTTACTTATGGACTCTATTTTGGTATATCCGCTCTCTCTATATCTGGCTTTAAATGCTTTATCAATTAGGTAGAGGGCTAGTTATGTCTTTGTTTTGTGGGGATACTGCATGGACATAGAAATGCAAGGTTGGAAACTTACTAAATTTATCCATCTATGATCTAACATTTTAAGAATCTAGAAAATTGTGCATCATATTGAGTTTTGTACTGAAGATTCTAGCCATAGAGGTTGAATTTTAGCTCTATTTCTAGAATTAAGCTTATGCATACTGCCTGCACCACGACACGCTAGCCAGTCCCTACTCCCGCCCGCATAGTAGGAATTTAGCGGCAGCCTGTTAATGAGCATCGAACTACCATCAGTGAACTAATAAATGCAATTTTGCAATCATGCTCTGAAGCTAAGTGTGTATTGTCGCTAATAGTTTATAACGCAGATTCTTCTTGATTGTAGCATGTTGGAGGTGCTTATATTTATCACCTTGTGAGCAGAGTCTAATAGTTTTTTTTTTTCTCAGTGAAACATACAGGTATTTCGATCTGCCGTTCTGCGCCCCAGGTACAAACTAGTAGAATTTGTTTGCCACTTTGCACTTGTTTTTTAACTTAGTCTGTGGACATTTTTTTTTTACAAATGTATTGTGTTCTGTACTGCAGATCATGTGAAAGAAAAGAAGGAAGCTCTTGGTGAAGTTTTAAATGGAGATCGTCTAGTCAGTGCTCCTTATAAACTTGATTTCCTAGTGGATAAGGATTCAGAAGTTATATGCAAGAAAAAAATGTCAAAGGAAGAAGTGGTTAAGTTTAGAGATGCAGTATCAAAAGATTACTACTTCCAAATGTATTATGATGATTTACCAATTTGGGGTTTCCTTGGTAAAGCTGACAAAGAAGGCAAACTGGACCCGAGCGAGTACAAATTTTATCTATATAAGCATATTCACTTTGACATCTTTTACAATAAGGACCGCGTCATTGAAATCAATGTTCGAATGGATCCCAACTCTTTGGTGGACATTACTGAGGATAAGGACATTGACATGGAATTTATGTACACAGTAAAGTGGAAGGACACAAACACCCCTTTTGAGAAGAGAATGGATAAATATTCTCAATCATCTTCTCTTCCTCATCATCTAGAAATTCACTGGTTCTCCATCATAAACTC
Source organism: Beta corolliflora (assembly GCA_947648045.1). Classification (NCBI taxonomy): domain Eukaryota; kingdom Viridiplantae; phylum Streptophyta; class Magnoliopsida; order Caryophyllales; family Amaranthaceae; genus Beta; species Beta corolliflora. Next base: position 24,331 of record CANSZD010000967.1, read on the forward strand.
ATGTGTTACTGTACTCCTCCTGACTGGATTTCTTGCCACGATTCTCATGCGAGTTCTCAAGAATGACTTTGTTAAGTAAGAGTTGAAAAGTCCCCCTTCATCTCTTATTTTTTACAGTTCTGTATCTATCTTTGTTTTCTTGTGATAATTTTATTAGTCTCTCTTGCCAGCAATTAAGTGATCATCCCTATTTTCTTATATTTTTTTGTTACTTTGTTTTTGGCAAAAGGTATGCACATGATGAGGAAACAGCTGAAGATCAGGAAGAAACGGGATGGAAATATATTCATGGTGATGTATTTAGGTTTCCGATGTACAAATCGCTGCTGGCGGCTTCTCTTGGATCTGGCACCCAGCTGTTTACCCTGTAAGTTTCTAGTACTTTTTTTTCTTTTAACTAATTTCCTTAGGATTTATGATCTAACATTTACACACTTTTCCCCCCTGCTATCAGTACTCTTTTCATCTTCCTACTTGCATTAGTAGGAGTGTTTTACCCATATAACCGAGGAGCCCTGTTCACGGCCCTTGTTGTCATTTACGCTCTCACATCTGGAATTGCTGGCTACACTGCGACCGCCTTTTATAGCCAATTGGAAGGAACAAACTGGGTATGAGCTGGTTTTCTCTTTTTCTTTTGTTCCTTTGAAACAGATAAAAAAAAAGGATGCTAAAGATAAGTCAGAACGAAACATGAAGAGATTAGAGAGTATCAAAATGGCCAATTGACAATCTATGTGTGATCTTATTGTGATGCCCTCTTTTTGCAGGTAAGGAACCTCTTGTTAACAGGGTGCCTGTTCTGTGGGCCTCTGTTTCTGACCTTCTGCTTCCTGAACACAGTAGCAATTGCATATACTGCTACTGCAGCTCTTCCTTTTGGCACCATTGTGGTGATTCTTCTTATCTGGACACTTGTGACATCACCATTGCTTGTTTTGGGTGGAATTGCTGGTAAGAATAGCAAGGCTGAGTTCCAAGCTCCTTGCCGTACTACTAAGTACCCCAGAGAAATTCCACCACTTCCATGGTATCGCAGTACTCTTCCTCAGATGGCCATGGCTGGATTTTTGCCTTTCAGTGCAATATATATAGAACTTTACTACATCTTTGCCAGTGTTTGGGGCCACAGGATTTACACTATATACAGCATCTTGTTCATCGTCTTCATTATTTTGATTATAGTTACTGCTTTCATCACTGTGGCATTGACATACTTCCAACTTGCTGCTGAAGATCATGAATGGTGGTGGAGGTATGCACTAACCTTCTAGTTTCTGCCGTCATATATCTTTGTTGAGTTATGTGACTTTCACTTTGGCATGCTTTTATAGTTCATTTTTATGGAGATCGGAGATTGCACTTGAACACAACAATATTAGTAAAAAACTTATATGGACTTGGTCCACACTAAATTAGTGTGGACCTAATGCTAATTCATGTGATTTCTGTAAAAAAAGGATCACTATATAAAAAAAAAATATAAAAGATGAATAGATATAAATTATGAAGTTTGACTATGAAAATAAAAAGTTTACTATGTCACAAAGTGAAAATTTCATCATGATAAACTAATGTGATAAAGGGTTACTATATTAAAAAAAGCAGTCACTATGATAGATAGTAAGTGTATAGTGTAACTTAAAATTTGAAAAGGTTACTATATGGAATTAAAGGGTCACTATGTTAAATAAGTGGGTTTTGGTCCACAATAATATTATTGTGAACCAGGTCCACGCAAGACTAACTCACAATATTATCATGTTTCTTAACTCTGATTTCAGTGATTATTTAGCAGCGCAAAATGCATTAAATACAGAAAAAATGCTATTTTTTATTTCCAGCAATTGTGATTGCTTGTGCTAGTCCTCCTCTCATATCTTGGTGACCTTGTTATGTTCATGATTTTTTTTTTTTTTGAGGAAAACACTTATTTCAATGCTGCTCAATACTTGTTTTAAGCAATACTTATTTCAATAAAGTGAAAATACTTGTTCCCATGATGAGAATTGGACTCTAAAAGTTGTAGAATTTTTTCATCTAGATGAGTTTGCAGTTTAATGTTTCCTCTAAGCTTATTGCTTAAAGGCACTTGCTAAGTGCATATTTGGAACATGAATCTACATTATTTGGAACATGAATCTTGTACCATAGTCCTTCTGAGGTGTCTCCTTATGTACTTATGGACAAATTATCGTTGCTTATTGATTTGGCACTTCTTTTAAAAATAAAAATACAGACTTGTAATCCACTATCAATCTCGGAACTTTTTTTTGGAGGGGGGTGTGGTTGAATTATTTGCACAATTATGCCAAAATAAGTTGACCCTATCTGTTGTGGAGGGTGGATTACGGAATTTTGCTGGACGCAGTTTGTTACTTGTAAGCACTTCATTGTCTATGGGTTACTGTGCCAGAAGGTGCAGTGCTCATGACGCGTGCTAAACTTTATTTAGAGTGGGGCTCTGTGATAGAACTTAGAAAGGTCCCGTGGCCATTTTGGCTGGCCAGTTTGTAGATGTGATCTCTATATTGAAAGAAAATGTGAATGGATACAGCACATGTTGATGGAAGTGGTTTGGTTCACTTTGGCTCTTGTAAGATTGAGGCACATGTTCTCTGGTTGGAGTTTTATATGTTAGCCCATGACCAACACATGAGCTTCTAGGATTTCTACATTATTTTTGAAAGGTTAAATCTCTTTTACTCGACTATGGTTGTGTAAGTAACTGTCTGTAATGTACTTGCTTGTTTTTAGCTGTCCAATGCCTTGGATGTCTCCCCTTTTTTATCCCTTATAAAATCGTTATGACTTGTGAGAAAAGATTGAACCCCCCACCATGGGTGGGGGCGGTCCACATCTTCCTGTGGCATAGCAGTTTGTGATCTTAACTTATTGCGTGCTTCATGTCGCAGGGCTTTCCTATGTGGTGGTTCCACCGGTCTATTTATCTATGGCTATTGCTTATATTACTACTACGCACGTTCTGATATGACTGGTTTCATGCAAACGTCATTTTTCTTTGGCTACATGGCTTGCATTTGCTATGGCTTCTTCCTCATGCTTGGAACTGTTGGTTTCCGTGCCTCACTCCTGTTCGTGCGCCATATTTATCGGTCTATCAAATGTGAGTAGATAAGCAGTGTGAGTTCAGGTCTGTGCCAGTCTTTTTCGTGTCCGTTCTCCCTCACCGGTGATGTTCTGGCATTGTAAACAATTTCTGATACTCATCAGGAGTAAGTATTATTGTGAACTTGCTCTCTGCCATTGCAGTTTTAGCAACATACGAGTTGTCACTCCTCAGTACTCTTCCTTGTATTGTTGAATGAAGAAAAATGTCTACGTTCAGGAGAATTATGTCTTGTAGTAGATTACTAGAATTGTACTATCAAATTTTATAGAATTTTTTGACACTAAATTGCACAATATCTGATGAAATTCTAAATTTGTTTGGACCATTTCCTTCATTGCATGGCCTCTTAGTGACATTCACTTGATTTTAGAAAAATAAGTTTAAATATGTTTACATAGGTTATGTTCAGGGGCAGGGCCAATAAATGTAAGTGATGTTTAAAGTTGTAAGAGTAACAATTTGTAGAGCATAGTATCTAGAATATCAACATAAGCATTAAAGTAAATTTACAGGAAGATCCAGAATCTGGACTATATCCATGATATATATAATATATACTTCGACAAATATATATGAGAATACAAGATGTTAATCGTGATCATCCTCATCTAAATATTCATAATAATAATCAGCATCATCATCTTCACAATGATATTGCAAATTGTCCAACCTAACCTCCACATTTCCAAGATTAGGACAGTACCATCTAACCCAATCTGGTGGTGGAAAATATATTCTTGTATACACTTCTTTTGACAACTCCTGGAAAGGTATCATAAAACCATCCTCTTTCTCCACATCAAACATCTCAAAGTATCTGAAATATTCAGCAAAATTTATTCGCTTGAGACACTTAGCTCCTTCTGCCATGTTATTTTCTCCATACCCACCAAAAATCAATGGCACAGGCTTGATGAACAAGCAAATAGAACCAGATTTCCACCTCGGCAACCGCTGTGTGGCGAAGGGGAGGGAAAATGATGCATCTGTTCCTATGAAGAAAATCTCATCGCCCAAACTTTTCACTTGCTCCCAGCATTTGGTGTCACCTGTAGAAAAAGTAGAAGAGTTTGCTAAGAAAAATGATTGCACTGACGAATACTCCCTCCCTTTCTAGAGTACCTGATCTCACTTGTTTGACGCACTTAATTCCGACTCTCTAACTCTCTAAAAACAAACGGGATCCACATTCATACTCTCTCCATAGGCGAAGCCACATGGGGGACTGGCACGTCCCCCTAGAGCCCACCCCGACGACCCATATTTTTAAAATAAGCCTCTACAGATATTTTGTTTATATATTAAATGAAGCCTTTCTAGACTTAAATGAGATTGTTAGTTTGGTGGTTAATAACCTGGTATAAAAAGTTTGAGTGGTGAGGAGGTCGAGTGCTTTGACAACAAAATTAAAATTCTAGAATGATATGGTTGAAGTTGATGTACTTTGACTTTGAGAAAACAGAACGAGATTTTAACTTGGAAATCCCAAGTGGAATATGAGACTAAAAAGGAATACTACCTGAACCTCCATCTTCTTCCTTCAGCAGAAAAACAAGCATAGAGAACCTGTTATCCATGGGAGACACCATAACAACAAGATACAAACCGCGATTCGATGCTGCTACTAAGTAGAAACCATAAAAATTCTCCACGTTACAAAGTTCATCCAAAAGCAACGGACCATCAATGAACAACATCTTCCATGTATTATTAGGATCAATTACTACAAGTTTCCTAACGTAGGAATCATAAGCATAAAATTTGCCACCATGTGAAGCAATATCAACAAACTTGTAGTTTCTCAATTCTTCCATTTCAAACCATCTTTCATCACCCATCTTCCAAAAAATCAGTCGTCCTTTAAGAAGAGCTAACAATACCATCAACGAAATAATTGCCACAACTTTTTCAGACACTACTTCTGGTTTTCCTCCTACGTCACTAACAAGTGAGAATGATCTAGAAAGTTCTAGAACACGAGTATCACACAAGTTAATAGTTCCTAAAACAGGGGGAGAAGTAATGAACAAATCTTGCAGATTAAGTGGGTTTAAGAGATGCCATGTATTAAGTTCAATTTCGACCATTTTAGTCAGCCATTGTTTAGGAGAAGAAGGAAAAAGAGGAGATATAAGGTAAAATCTGCTTTCAACGAGGTTTAAAGAAGAGAATAAGTGGGGAATGTTGTTGGGAATTTGAATACGAGATGTGATGGTGGGAGAAGGAAGAAGAGAGCGCCATGAAGAGCAAACGCCTCGAATTCGAGGAAGGTCTATCTTTGAGTTGAGTAGTTGAAGGATGGAGAGTAAGATATCTTTTGGAAGATTAGACCAGTTTTTTTTAGGAACTTGATTATTATCACAGGTTTCCATTGTTGTTGAGTTGTTATGTCTTATGTGATTAGGGAAGTTGATGAAAGTGAAAGATCTTACGAAATGGAAGAGAATAGCGGTAGGTGAGTTCGTCGATGGTGCGCACGAGTGTAGGTAGAGGATGGTGCGCACCATCTAAAACGCAGCACAAAACTCATAAAACGCGGGTTCATTAAACCAAAAACGCACAGAAAGAACATCTGTTCATCTCCAATGAACACCGAAAATCATAAAAACCATTTTTTGAATTCATTTCTTTCATTTTCCCACACAAATTTTCAGAGACTTTCTCTCTCTTCTCCCCAAATACTCCAACATCTCTCTAACTTCTCTCTAACCTCTCTCATCAAACTCTTCAAATTTTTCATTTTTTTGCACAATTTTCGTACATGGAGATGAACACAACAAGTTGCAAAGCGAAATCGACAACATAAGGTATTAGATCTATGCATTTGATAAGAAAATAGAACATTTTTTTACATTTTGCACTTTCATTTCTTATTTTTTTTCCCTCTTTTCTAGTGAAAATCTTGATAGTGGCCGGTTTGTGAAAAAATGATAGCAACCTTGCAATTGATATCCGAATGAACAAAGGAGAGAGCCTAATGAACAAAGGAGATGAACGAGTTCAACATCTAGAAAAAAACTAGGTATTGTTCATTGTACTGTAAATATTGTTCGTTGTATAATTACAATGTATTCATTGAATTCGTGTTGGTCATATGTTTATTATATTTAGCCATATGTTTATTATGTGTTTGTTCATATGTTAGATACAGTTGTTTATATGTTCATTGTATCTTTGACACATATTAATTGCATTAATAACAAGAATTATGGCATATGTTCATTGTCATGTTAGCATATGTTCACTGAAACACATGTTGGTCAGATGTTTATTGCATTTCAGTCATATGTTCATTGTGTGTTTGCTGTATGATTATGTGATGTTTATTGTACTATTTACAAATACAAGGTGCACATTTTTAGGCTGATGTTCATTGTATTACTAGCATGTTCATTTTAGTCACATCTCGTGATATTTGGTCATATATTTATAATTTATTGTGTGGGTGAGCATGTTCATTGTATTATTACAATGTGTTAATTGTATGTTTGAAAGCTTATGTTCATTGTATTATAAACTCGAATAATTTTGTTTTAACTACTGCTCTTTCCTTTCTTGTATCAGTTCAATTCGACTAGTTCAGATACATTATGGTGTCGAGATCTCACAAATCAAATGAATCGGAAATGGAAAGGAAGCTCAGAAGCAAGAATATCTTCTTAATGAATTCAATAGTGTTTAATTAGCAATACATGTTCTTTTGTAAGACCTTAGTGTTCATATGAGATATATTGTATTATTTTGGTTATATACATTTTGAATTAACCATCTTTTGTAATTACTTATTTTTTTGATAATTATATAACTATTCAGTTGGGTTATTCAGTATAGATAGTATGTTGTTCATTGCAAAATCATATTTGTACATTACAAAGAATAATAATGACAACATAAATATTTATCACAATGAACATATAAGTAATTTGAAAGAACATTTGAAGAACTTGGATGAACAAACTAACATTTGAATCAACAATATGTTAATGAAGTGAGAAATGAATAATAGTAAATTTGAAAAAAAAATTGAAATTTGAATTTTGAAAATCAGCGGCAATTTTGAATTTTTAAAATTCAAAAACATACTGAATTTTGAAATTAGGCGAAAATGTTCAATCCATAATTGCAATTGTTTATTCAACAGAAAGAATGTGTTTATCACACTAAATTTTTTATAAATGTTCATTCCGAAATTCCAAATGTTCAATCAAAGATAGCGTGTGTTCATTAGGGATGATGTGGGGGTGGAAATTCATGAGCAGGATCAAATCAGGTGTCATATCCAGGATTTCTATCGCAAGCTATATACGACTGACCATTCATCGTGTATGTATGTGAGTCATGTGAGAGCTGACCCTTCGGATTTGATAAGTATTGGTTCCCCTCCCTCTAGAGATGAGATTAGGAAGGCTCTCTTTAGTATGAAACCGTTAAAAGCTCCAGGTCCAGATGGTTTTCATCCTATCTTCTTCCAAAAATCTTGGAATATTGTTGGTAATGATATGTGTGGGACCATCCAGGATTGGTTTAGACAGGGCTCAATCCCTGAAATTCTATGTCATGCCCTAATCTGTCTCATTCCTAAGCAGTCTTCCCCTGAAACCATTAAGCAATACCGCCCTATCAGCTTATGTAATTCCAATTATAAGTTGGTCACCAAAATCCTTGTGAATAGACTAAAACCTCTTATTCCTTCGTGGATTTCGCCAAATCAAAATAGCTTTATCAAGGGTAGGGGGGCGGATATTAATCTGGTTGTGGCCTCGGAAGTACTCCATTCCTTACATAAGAAAAAAGGGAGGTGGGGTTGGTTTGCCCTTAAGATAGATCTGGAAAAAGCTTATGATAAGGTTGAGTGGGGCTTTGTCAGGTCCTGTCTCTTATCTTGCAATTTGGATATCCAGTCTGTTAATTTTATCATGAATTGTGTATCCCAAGCATCCTCCGCGGTCCTCGTTAATGGTAGGAAAACCGAAGCTTTCAACCATTCCCGAGGTCTGCGCCAGGGAGATCCCATGTCTCCTTATCTTTTTAATATCTGCCTTGAGACTCTGTCAAAATCCATTCATGTGGCCTGTGAGAAGAAAGAGTGGACGCCTTTTTGGGTGGGTAGAAGAAAGGTTCCTATATCACACCTGCTCTTTGCTGATGACCTATTGTTGTTTGGTCGAGTTGATGAAGAAACTGCTTTCTCAGTTCGTGACACTCTTTTATCCTTTTGCAAAGTGTCGGGGCAAAAGATTAATGAATTAAAGAGTAAATTAATTTTCTCTCCTAATACCCCTGCTGAGAATAAGGAGCTATTTCAAGAGACAATCAATGTGAGGGAAAACGAAAATCTAGGGACCTATTTAGGATTGCCTTTATCACATAAGAGACCAACTAGAGCCCAGGTGCAATTTGTGGTTGATAAGGTGAGAGCAAAGCTCGCTTTGTGGAAAACTAAATACTTGTCAAATGCTGGAAGGTTATGTTTAATCAAGTCCACGCTCTCTACCATCCCAGCTTATTACATGCAGGCCACCCTCCTCCCTTCGTCCATTCATAAGGACTTGGATAGTATCTGTAATAATTTCCATTGGGGGGATAATCAAGAAAGAAAGAAAATGCATTTGGTTGGAAAGGAGCAAACCTTTAGACCTTTGAACCGGGGAGGCTTGGGTATTCGTGATCAGAGTACCGTCAACAAAGCATATATGGCCAAACTAGGGTGGAAAGTTTCCCAAGCCCCTTCGAACTTGGCGCAAGAATGTATTAAATCAAAATATGTGCATGAAAACAAGGTCACAAAATTCTCAAATGGGTCTAATACTTGGCGAAACATAGGAAAAGGTTGGCAGATTTTACAGGAGAGTAGCTTCTGGTGTTTGGGGAATGGTCACCAAATTCAGCTGTGGCATGATAATTGGTTGGGCATTGGCTCTCTCCGGTCGCTCATTCATGGCCCTCTCACTGAAGAAGAAGGAGGTTGGAGGGTGAGCCATGTTGTTGATGAAGGAGACTGGAACCTTAATAAAATTACCATAGACCTCCCCACCTCCCTTCGGGACCGAATTCTTAGTATTCCACCTCCTTCCGATGACAGTCGGAATGATCTCCGTATTCCATCCTTTGTCACTTCCGGGGGTTTCTCCCTAGCTCAGGTCTATGATGCGCAAATTTCCCTCCCTCTACTCAACCTGGATTGGATATGGAATCATTCTATGGAACCCAAGCTTAAATTCTTTTTCTGGCTCCTGTGGAGAGATCGTATTCCACATAAATGCCTACTCTTTTTGCGCCATATTGTCCCGAACTCTGCTTGCCCTAGATGTTTTACCCATGCCGAAGATGCTCCTCATATCATTCAGGAGTGCTCGTTTTCTGAAGAGATTTGGTCAACTTGTGAAATGTCGATTCCTCCGGGCCTCTCTTTTAGGGAGTGGTTACGGTATAATATTGAGAGTAATTTCATGTTCAAAGGCATTCTATGGTCGAACCTATTCCCCTACTTATGTCACGAGGTGTGGAAAGATAGAAATGAGTGTAGTTTGAAAGATTCTTCCCCCTCCCTTGCAGCTACGATTATTTATAGGGCTAGTTGTCTAGCTTCTTTTAGGTCCCAAGCCTTAGGGCCGTCTTCTGTCAATACCTTGATGGTGCCATCTGAGGGACATAATCTTTCGGAGGGTGACGCTGATGTAGCGTACATCCATGTTGATGCATCCTTCTTGGGGATAGAAGACCATGTAGGATTGGGGGTGTCGTGAGAAATCACGGGGCGAGTGGGTTGTGGGATTCATGTGTCGTACCTTTGCTTATGATTCCTTTATGTCGGAATTGCAGGCAATTAAAGTGGGGTTGCAAATTGCAAAAAATCACAACATCCATAGTGCTAGCTTATTTTCGGATTGCTCACGTGCGATCAATCTCCTTTGTGATCATGATGGTTTCTTTGACAAATATATGAGTATTTTATGTGAGTGTAGAAAGCTATGGAAGGAGCTCCCGAATGTGAAGATTAAGCATTGCAACCGGGCCCATAACGAGATTGCGGATATGCTAGCGAAGAAGTGCGGAGTAGCACCAATAGTGCAAACGTAACTAGGACTTTCCCCTCTCCCCCTAGTTATTGTATGAACACTTACCTTGCGGAGTGTATGAACACCTAATTATAATATAATATGCTATGTTACTGTTTTTCACCAAAAAAAAAAATCCGAATCGCTATTTACCGTCCGTATTTACTTGAAATCGTCCGTATTTTTTTCATTATATACCCCCCATGCCCCTCCCCCTTTCACCTCACTTTACCCTCTCCACTCTCACCAAAGTTAAGCTCTCTCTCTCTCTACCATCAAGCACTAACACCACCACCACCTTCCGAACACCACCGCCGGTCGACCACCACCCACCACCGGAGCACCACCACCGGAGCACCACCGAAGCAAGTGAGGAGTACCGAAAATGTCCGATGAAGGACCGTCAACGCCGCCGGAACGAAATGTGGTAAGTTGAAATTTTTTTTTTTTTTGAAGTTGGCGGAAAATTTTTTTTGGCCACCGGAGCAGGGTAACGGATCGAAAATCCGTTACCCCAGTGGAAGAACCGGATGCAAAACCCGTTGCTTCCACAGAACCAACGGACAAAAAATCCGTTGCCTGCGTGGAAGCACGGAAAAGTTATCCGTTACCATGGTAACGGATCACTTTTCCGGTGCTTCCACAGAGGCAACGTAGATCTGATCCGTTACCTCTGTGGTGGTAACGGATTTCCTATCCGTTACCGTAGGCGGTGGTAACGGATTTCCTATCCGTTGCCCCGCGTTTTCGAAAAAAAAAAATTTCTTTTTTAGCCTCGTGTTTTCCGGCGAGGGGTTGGGGGGGGGGAGGGAGTTTGGGTTTTTTTTTTTTTTTCTTTTTTTAAATTTATGTTTTGTTTATGTTTGTAGTAATTTATGTTTTTTAATAATTATATATACTTATGTTTATTTAAAATAATTTATATTTGTTCCTAATTTATTTATTAATAATTTCTGTTTGAATTAAAAATAATAATTTGTGTTTATTTGGGTTTTTATAATTTATGTGAATAGTTAATTTGAATATATTAATTAAATGTTAATAGTTAATATCCATTTAGTTAATATTTGATTTTCCGTCATAATTAGTATTGATTTTGTAATTAGCGAATAATAGTACATCCGTTTATGTTAATTTTGTTAATGAATATTTAGTTAATATTTTTTGATATTGTTTTCAAATATGTATGCATATTATTATAACTATTTTCATAATAAGTAGTAATTTTTGTGATTGGTAACTGACTAATATTAAGTTAATGAATGGATTATATTAAGTTGAGAACATGTGCACTATGTACGTAGTTAATAAATTTTGTGATTGGTAAATAAATAATAATGATTATTAGTTACGATAAGTAAGTAAATAATAGTGAATAATATTATTGATTATATGTTGTCTAATTGAAAAAATGCTAAACATTATAGGCTTATTTGCCGGACTTTGGGGGTGATTATATAGATTATAATCACATGTTTTATAATGAAACACTATGGGCTGAGAAAAAGGAACTACAAGATTGGGTTAAGAAAAGGGCAAATGAAATCGGGTTTGTGATGATTATTATGTCAAATCATAAACACGATCCTAGTGGACGAGAATATGTATATATGAAATGTAACCGGGGCGCACCATATAGGGGTGAAGGTAGAGATCTTAGTGTAGCAGAACGGGTAGCTACAAAGACAAAAGCCTGTGGCTGTAGAGCGGGAGTTAAGGTTGAGTATTTGGAGTACCCAGATCGAACTGGATGGGTGATCAAAGCAGAACGGGGGATTAGGGGCATGCACAATCATGAGTTCATTCATTACCCTGAGGGTCATCGACCCATCAACGGCCTTAGTCCGGCGGCAAAGGTATTCGCTCGCGATATGATAAAGTCGCACGTTAAGCCTGCTAGTATAATGAAAGCTGTGAATGAAAAATTTCCCGATGATCATCCAAATATGAGACACTTGTACAACCTGAAGGAAAAGGATAGAAGGGAAGCAATGGATGGTAGAGACGTGATGCAACACTTCCTTCACCTTGCTCGAGAGAGCGACTACCTTCACTGGATTAGGCAAGACGAGGAGACAAATGCAATGACTGCAGCATTCATGGTGCACCCTCGTTCGGCAAATATCCTCCGAACTTATCCACTTGTTGTTGGTATGGATGCAACATATAAAACCAACAAATATAACATGCCTTTTCTAGAGCTCATTGGGATGACGCCGTGCAACAAGAATTTTATGGTTGGGTATGCTCTGATGGCCAACGAAACGGTGATAGTTATAATTGGGTGTTGGACAAGTTTAGGTTGCTTATTGGAGTGAATGTTGTCCCTGTTACACTCATTCTTGACCGTGATTTGGGCATTATGAAAGCGATCCGGGGAAGTGTTTCCTTTCTGTGCACTTTTGCTATGTAGATGGCATATCAACAAAGACGTGCAGGCTAGAGTGAGTAACATCATGGGCAACACCGATGCGGGTCCGAGATTCGTGAGCCGAACTTGGTATCGAATAGTCAACGCGACCGACGAGAGGAGTTATGAGGCCGAGGTTGATAATATGAGAGATGTGTACGAAAGTGGCCTAAAATAATCCAATACGTTGAAACAACTTGGCTTGTGTACAAAGAGAAGTTTGTGCGGGCATGGACGGACAATGTACTTCACCTTGGGAACACGTGCACTAGCCGAGTTGAAAGTGCACACTCGCTTTGAAGTCTTGGGTTTTTAGTAGCACGATTGCCTTGGACTCCATCTTTTCTATTGCTCACAAAGTGAGATAGAAAATCGGGTGAAGAAGGTTGAGAATGATTTGGAGGAAAGTCGGCGTCGGCACGGAATATTGTACAAGACTCGGGCATTGTATCAATTAAATGGTCGAGTCTCGCATTCTTGTTTAGAACTCATTCTTGCATGAGGAAAATCGTATGCGGGAGTTAGGCTACGAGGTATATCGGCGTTGCGGTTGCTCGTTGAGAACCACACATGCAATCCCCTGTGCATGCGCCATACACGAGACGATTGGGAGGCGAACGAGAGTACGTACTGGCAGGACTTACATCCTTATTGGACTACTTTGATCATTGGTGATGGTGTCAACAACCCTGTGTTTGTATGCGAGGCAGCACAAGATTCTCGGTACTTCTTAGAGTTGGTTGAGCGGGTTCAAAGTAGTGATCCTGCCGTATTGCGGAGGCGCTACCGGGGTTCTAGAGGAACATCTCGTAATCCAGGGCGATTCAGCTTTTGAGCCCGATATTGTCGAGAACCCCAAAGGGAGACCACGCCGAAAGAATCACCCAAGTACAAAACGAAAGAAGAGTGGTTTTGAGCACACATCCAATTCGTCTTCAAAGAGAAGCGGATCTTCGAGGTTCGGTTATGAGCTTGTCAACTTCTACGGGTAATATGTTTGTTAATTGTATGTATTGATTATTGATAACATTTATTTGATACGTGCTTGATATGTTGTAGGTCGGGAAAGCGTGGATGGAGAAGATGGTGTTAGTGGATTTCCATTTTACCGCGGGATTCACGGGATTCTTCGCCCATTCATTACTAGATGGACTAATGTCCGGGCGGACGATAGCTTGTGGATTTCGAACCCATTGCGGATTGTTTTTTAGGGAGTGAAGACCATTGGGGTTTTATCCGCCAAAATATGGCAAATGAGATTGCTTGCTCATCGGGATGTTTACACACGTATTTATTATGATGGGATAGACGCAGCAATAAGGCGCATTATTTGGAATGGGGGCAGCATCGAGGCTCATTGGATGGTTACTTCGCAAGACTTGTTTCCTATTGCGCGAGATGTTCAATGCCGATCATTTTAGTAGGACTTGGCCCGAGAGGGACAACTATATCCGTGTATCCTTTGTCCTTCCTTGGCGTGCTTCGAATACACGGTGGGTCCAACTAACGAAATCGTAATTGCACATCTTGGTACCTTTCAGCATTATATTAGGCTGGAGTTACTTCCGGATCACCGGTACCACCTATTCATAACTTGTGGCATAACATGCATGAAGATAGTGTTGATGGTTGGGATCTGTTGTATGGTGTGCGACGCGCTTTATGGGATGAGTTACTCTCTTCTTAGTATATAGTACATAGTGCGATCTATTCATTGTAATATTTTATGTAATGTATTTGATAAATGCATTTGTAATTATTAGTACTATTTGATAATTGAATTTGAGCCGAATAAGTAGTATTTGATATGATATTAATTTATAATGTTGGATCATAATAAGTTGCAATGATTCAAATTGAAATAATATGTTGCAATGATTCAAATTGAAACAATAGGTTGCAATGATTCAAATTGAAATAATAAATATCATCATAAAACCAAAGTCATATATACCTAACACAGTAATATCATCACAAAATGTAACTACATAATACACCCGTACATAACTAATGGAATGAGAACACTGATATGCAATGACTACATGTCATGATGATGCTCGTCCTCAGCAGCGTCCCGTGCCCGATCTAGACGCAATGCAGCATCCCAATCCCGAGCGAGGTCGGCCAACATCTTATATGCGAAAGAAGTGTTGGGTCGCTGGTCATTGTGCCGATCCTCCGTCAATGCTCTCGTGGCGTCAAAATGTCGGGCCATCCACTGCAAAAAGTCAGTTAGTTATGTTATGTTATGTATCAATAATATAACATATAAAATAGTAAACAAATAAATGATTATATTGCGTACATAGTGGGTGTTTGTAGTGTTGGGCCGGGGCGGAATATGCGTCCTATCTGCAGCAATGAGGGTAGGATGGGAATATGTACAAAACCAATCCATGTACTCCCTCGAACACTCTCCGTGACGAGTAACCCGTCTCAACTGTGATACGTTGAGACCCCCAGCATATGGCGTGAACCGCTGCCATGCAGACTCGGCCCTGCGAGACCGAGAACCGAACCTCATACCTCTTCGGGTTGCTCGGTGCGTACGCGAAATCAGGTGAATAGGAGGGGTAGGAATGACTCGAACAAAACCCAATTGTCGCGTAGACACGATCCGGGTTGTACGGCTCAATGATACCTCGATAACGTATGAAACCGACATACAACGTCCTCGAAATCATGGCAGCCTGGTCATCCCCATATGGCGTCCAGTCGACCTGAAAACGGATAAATGTAATAATATCATGTTACTAACGTAGTAGTAATATATGAGAACATAATAATATATATTTTAATAATGCATTAAATATTCGTACCTCTGAAACCTGAAGGTTGTCCAAGCGTCTACGAATGGACTCCAGTCGGACGAAATCCTTGCCGACGATGTGATAATCCCACTTCCGTGCCCGAGGATCATGATCACCGAAGGCCGGCCCCTCTCGGCGTGGTCGGAAACACGGGAAGTACTCGTATATCCAACTTTGGAGGAGCGTCATACACCGGCAACTTGTTTGCTATCCGCTCTAGACGCTAACCCCTAGGCGACGATATAGGTACGCCAAAGCAGTGAGCCCCATGAGTAAGTATGAACCGAATCAAGGTCATCCGGCTCGGTTATGTTACGGGGCATGAGGCGGGAACCACTCTTATCGGTGAAGAGGGTACACCCAAGTGTCGGGGAGGAACCATGCGCGAACCTGCACGTCAGCCGGACGGCCTTGATCCATGCACCGATCGAAAATCTTCTGAACGGTAACGCCACCGTTCCTCCAGACCCGTGCCTCCTCACATAATAACTCCTCACGAGTCAAGCCGAGGAGCTCCTCAAACCGTACATATTGATCGGAAGTCGGCAAAACGGCACTAACGGTCCGGCCCTCAATAGGAACACGTAGGATGCGCCAAACGTCATGTAACATGATCGTCATCTCTCCAAAAGGCATGTGAAACGTGTTCGTGTTCGGGCCGCTAACGCTCTACAAACGCTGTAAGCAATGGAAAGTCAAGGTGCCCAAACATAATCCCTGGTAGCTGGGCAATACAAGATCTATCCAAGCGCTGCAACGTCTGCTGCGGGAAATCCCAAGTCAGCATTGGAGCGGTTATGGCACAGCATAACATCCCTAGCAGTCGTATCGTGGTATATACGGGAGCCGACGTGGCCCCGCCAACTAGGAATCGGGGTACCGTCAAGTGGGCCCCCGGGCATCGCCTCGGTAACTAACCACGAAGTATCCCTAGCGAGCTCACAGCCCGCTCGACGACCTACTAGATCCGGAACTCGACCCCGAAACAAACCTCCCTCTACTACCCTTCCTCACGGGCACATGGGAGGCGGCTTCACCCACATCGGCTCCATCGTCATCTCTCATAGCATGATCTAACTCCTGCTCGTCCCAGTATCCCATCCAAGACTTATCGGGCGTGTCCTCGGGAATAGGCATCTCGGCTAGCCCGAGCATCAGTCCTCGCCCTCCTACTAGATGCATCAACACCACGAGATCTAGTGTGTCGTGGCGTCGATCCCTCAGGACCATCAAGACCCTAATAATACATTATGTTAATTATTTATTATTTATTTAATGTCTACGTTATTATATTGTAATTACTACTAATCTATAACCATTGACACTCTAATAATTACTTAACTAAAATTATAAGGAAAACTAATACTAAGATGCATTAACATTGGTGATGGTGTTAACATAATATTATTAAAATATATTAACATGCGCAAAGTAAGTAAATTAGGGCATTATTATATAACTATTCACTTTCTAATAATTAATTAACTAAAATTACAACAATAAATCATATTAACTTGCTAATATCATTAGTAAACATGCTAATAAAAACAAATACCCTACACAACTAATATTAACATGCTAATAAAAACAAATACCCTACACAACTAATATTAACATGCTAATAAAAACAAATTAACATGCTAATATCATTACAATAAATAATCGTAATATGCTACTAATATAAAATAATAACATGCTAATATCATTGAAATATTTTAATAATATAATAACATGCTCAAAACAATTTATTAACTTATTATATAATAACTATTAAAATTAAATAATACTATTATCACATGCTATTAAACAATTAAATAAATTAAATCAAATAAATTTAATAATACTACCATGTTACTAACATGCATTAACATAATAATAATAAAACCTAATTACAATATTATCACACAAATTAACATATTAACTATTCCAATTAAATTAATATATTCAAATAACTATTGACATAAATTATAAAAGCCCAAATAAACACAAATTATTATTTTTTATTCAAACAGAAATTATTAATACATAAATTACGAACAAACATAAATTATTTAAAATAAACATAAAAATATAATTATTAAAAAACAGAAATTAATAAAACATAAACATAAATTTAAAAAAAGGAAAAAAAAATCCAAAGTTCCCCCCTCCCTCGCCGGAAAACACGAACAGCAATGAAAATTTTTTTTTTTCGAAATCTGCGGGGCAACGGACAGAAATTCCGTTACCACCGCACAGTGGTAACGGACATCTTTACCGTTACCACCGCGGGAGGTAACGGATCGGATCTACGTTACCTCTGCGGTGGCTAACGGTAAAAGTATCCGTTACCATGGTAACTAGATCGATCCGTTACCACCACGCAGAGGTAACGTAGATCGATCCGTTACCTCTGCGGTGGTAACGGTAAAGATGTCCGTTACCACCGTGCGGTGGTAACGGAATTTACGTCCGTTGCCCCCGCTTTTTTCGAAAAAAAAAATTTCACCATGTTTTTCGGCGACATATTCGCATTTTCTATTGCTCACTTAGGCTTAGGGTTCGGTTTTAACCACATAAAACAACAAAACTAACTTCGATTTGATGATTCTCCCACTTCCTTTGCCTTCTTCCTTGGGCCCATGCTTTTTCCGGCAAGTTGTGGTGGTGGTGGTCGACTTTTGTCACGCGGATCTGGATCTCGCGGTGGTGTGCTTCGCGGTGGTGCTGTCGGTGTTCCGTTTTTTTGGGCGCCGGAGATGTGTTGTGGTGGTGGTGGTGGTGGTTGCAGTGGGGGTGGTGGTTGCAGTGGTGGTGGTGCTTGCAGTGGTGGTGCTGTGAGTGATGAGTGAGGAGTGAGGAGTGAGAATGAGAGAGTGTGAGAGTGAGAGTGGTGGGGGTATGGGGTTTGTAGGGGGTAATGTAGGAGTATTTAAGAAATAATACGGGCGATTTTTCAGTAAATACGGGCGGTATTTAGTAAGCCCCAAAAAAATTTATACTACAATGTCCATTGGAATAAACTGGATGTTTATTGGTTTACAACACACATGGGGTGAAAAAGTTGAATGTTCATTCCAAAATTGCAAATGTTCAATAAAAAATAGCGTGTGTTCATTATACTACAATGTCCATTGGAATAATCTTGATGTTTATTGGTTTACAACACACATGGGGTGAAAAAGTTGAGGAAAGAGAAATTAAAGTGGGTCCCACAAATGTTCATTGGAAAACCGCAAATGTTCATTGCAGACCGTGCGCACGTAGAGGAAGGTGCTTCCGTGCGCACCTTCGAATTTTCGGCAGTAGGGTAATTAAGTTGGTGTGAAGTGCTGTCCATGTGGCTAAGTTGTTGCTCTCCACCTGTACTGTGTGTTGAGGCTCAGTGACAACTTATGCATATATGATATATCTTTGTGTGGGTGGTAATTTGATGAATATAATACCTTATACCTATGTTGCTCAGACTTTTCATTTTACCTCAAGCATTCGTGTCGGATCCTCAACACTCAGACTGTCAGACATGGATGGAACACTATAGGACACTTTATTTTGGGCCAAAAAGTTGAAAAGTTCACAAAATATCCGAGTCAAACACTTAGACTGTTAGACTGTTAGACACGTGTCTGTGTCGGACATGGCTAACCGAGTCTGAACAATATAGTATCATACTATATTTGGCGAGTTAAAATTTATCCAAATAAAAACGTAGGGGTCATTTGTAGGATTATAAGTACTCTAAGCGGAATTTCATGAATCTTATTCATAAGCACTTAAAACAGGATCTCATGCATATACATTCAAGGATCACATAATAGTTAAGAATTAACCTTTGACGCGTGATTTTCACAAAGCTCTTCGAGATCCGGAGATAGAACCGCAATTGAGATTCCTCTACTAGGTCCACGAATCCAGATCAATGCTCCACCAATGCTAGTTGGAAGGAAGAGGGACTCTTCTATTTCTTGGAGCAGTATTACGTAGCTTTGAAAGAGAGAGAAAGGAGGAGAGAGAAAATAATGAAAGAATAAAACTGACTACTTTATTTTCTCACCCACACCTAATTATAGGAACTAACTAGGTTAGGAGTCCTCTCCTTTTCTTTCTCCTTGGCCGGCCACCCCTAGAGTCCTTCATGGGCTCTAGGTCATTCTTTTATTGATCCAGATTGTGTAAGTGTGACCTTGTAGGATCCATCTAATTGGGCTTCGGGTTTATTATTTACTAAACCTGAAGTTCTATAGCATCTTCTAGCAAGACGTATAGACGACCCAATTTAATGAATTTATTATCTTCATAATATGATCCATGTTATATTTAGTAATTGCATTAGAGTCAAGGACACAATTCCTTCAATCTCCCACTTGTCCGAGACGAGTGTGCAATCTTCAAATTCCTTAAGTCTCTTAGTGTCCAATTTGATAGTATGACCATATTACTATATCATCCATACTAGTCTTCAAATTAATCCTTGAAATCCGAGTTCGAATTGACAAACAAATGATCATCATATAATCCATTTGAGCACGGCCATGCATTTTTCAATTCTCACTCTCCAAGGGGCCAGGACACGCATCCTATCTCATATAGGAGGACTTTTCAATCTTGTGGCAACCAAAACTCCCACTCAACTTTTAGCACAACCCGAACACTGCCTTTATAGTCCCCTTTTACGGCATGACGTTTGACAGCATCAAAGTTATACCAATCATTAGGCTAAGTAGTGTTCCACTCATGTCTTAGGAATCCACTAATATAATTACGAAGTTATAGAAACTTCTAAGTAGGTCTGTTCGATCATGTATCAACTATACATGTCCATATGATTGACTAAACATCTCCATGTTCCCATAGCCCATGAAACGGCGCTATCAATCAATCTTATATGCTAATCCTTTAATAAGTTATTTATGTCCAATTTAACGACTTAGATTAGGAACTATAATATTCTATGAATTCTGTTCACTTATGGTGTTTCATTCATCAAATCACATATTTGACAAAACCATTGAATTCAAGATATATTTTGGACATTTTATCTAATACCAAACGAAAATTAAATAAGATAAAATTTTATTTCTCATAAACAAAAATAGCAAAACCATGTCTCTACATTGTAACAAGTTTCTCTAAACCTAGTACAATCTAAAGCCACTCTAACATTTGCTTCAAGCCTATAGCCCTAGCGTGACACTCATGCTTGGGTTGAGGTAGTGGTGTAGTGAGCGGATCAGCCACATTCTCATCCGTGTGAACTTTGCAGATCCTGACATCCTTCCTGTCAACAATCTCCCTAATGAGGTGATAATTCCTCATTACATGTTTGGATTTGTTATGTGATCTCGGTTCTTTTGCTTGCGCAATAGCACCATTGTTATCACAGAACAACTCAATCCCTTCCTGAGCACTAGGTATGATATCCAGCTCTGTCAAGAACTTCTTTATCCAAACTGCTTCTTTAGCTGCTTCAACTGCTGCTAAATATTATGATTCTGTCGTAGAGTCTGCTACAGTGCTTTGCTTTGAGCTCTTCCAGCTCACTGCTCCTCCATTTAGACAAAAGACGTACCCTGACTGAGAGCGGTAATCAGCTTTGTCAGTTTGGAAGCTCGCATCAGTATAACCTTTTACAACCAACTCACTTTCACCTCCATAGACTAAGAACATGCCTTTAGTTCTTCTCAAGTACTTAAGGATGCTCTTAGCTGCAATCCAGTGTGCTTCCCCTGGATTTGCTTGGAACCTGCTACACATGCTCAAGGCATATGCAACATCTGGTTGAGTACTTATCATGGCATACATGATAGACCCTATAGCCGAAGCATAAGGTATGCTACTCATTCGCTTCAACTCATCAGGCTCAGTCGGGCACTGACTCTTGCTAAGCGATATGCCATGTGACATGGGAATGAATCCTCTCTTCGAGTTTTCCATGTTGAACCTTGCAAGAACTTTATCAATATAAGTTTCTTGACTTAGTCCAATCATCCTTCGAGACCTATCTCTATGGATTTTAATTCCCAATATGTACTCAGCTTCTCCAAGGTCCATGGAGAAACAACTTTTCAACCATTCCTTGACTGACTCAAGCATTGGTATGTCATTTCCCATGAGTAGTATGTCATCTACATACAATACCAAGAAGACTAAGCTGCTCCCACTAAACTTCTTGTAGACACAAGATTCTTCTTCGCTTTTGAGGAAACCAAATTTCTTGATTGCCTTATCAAATCGAAGATTCCAGCTCCGAGATGCCTGCTTCAATCCATAAATGGATCTCTGAAGCTTGCAAACCCTTTTAGGATTTTCTGGATCCTCAAAACCCTCAGGTTGTGTCATGTACACATCCTCATTCAAGAACCCATTCAAGAATGCGGTTTTGACATCCATCTGCCAAATTTCATAATCATAAAATGCAGCAATCGCTAAAAGTATCCGAATTGACTTAAGCATTGCTACTGGAGAAATGGTCTCATCATAGTCTATACTAGGGGTGTTAATGAGCCAGGGTTGCTCGTAAACTATTCGAGTTCGGCTCAGTCAAAGCTCGGTCAAAGCTCGGCTCGAGCGGGCTCGACTCGAGTTCGAGATCGGCTCGAGACCTTAACGAGCCGAGCCTGAGCTACCTTAAGTTCGGCTCGAAAGCTCGCGAACAGGCTCGATAATTTTTTAATTACTAAAAATATTTCATTAATATTTAATATAAGATAAAAAATGAATTAATAACTATGGTTAAAAACAACAATGTTAATAATCATAATATTTTCAAATATTGAGTTGTTGTTTTAAATTTGAAAGATAAGTGTTGTTACTAACAAAACATAATCAAAATTCATGTAGAGTGCATATCTTAGTGCTTTAAATCACATGAAACTTCCGCTACATAGTACCCTTGACTCAAAACTTTTTTTGTTAAATCTTCATCTTCAAATCACACTTGTTAAGAAAAGTCTTAAAAAGGAACAAAGCAAACTACATAGTACCCTTGACTCAAAACGTTTTTTGTTAAATCTTCATCTTCAATAACCTGATTTTAATACCATGAGCATGACCCTTCTATAAGAAATGTAATTCTTGATGATTTATTGAATAAACAAGTGTAGCTCATATAGAGAGTAGAGCTGCATAGTACCCTTGACTCAGTAACATTGACCAAAGAGTAGAGCTACGGCGGAGGCAAGGGAAGGTAAATCTCGGCGGTCGGCGGCGCGGCAGTGCATCGGCGAAGATGAAGGTGGTCATCTGCGGGTGGCGGCTCGTCGGCGCAACCGAGTTGAGGAGAGAGAAAGTGCGGCGAGAGGTACGAATGATTGTGAGAGCAGAGGGTGGGGAAGAAACAAAGTGGAAGTGTTTTACAACTTGGGAGTCCCACATCGCTGGAATAGCCTGAGGGTGGGAGTTAAAAACTCTATAAAAGATATCTTTGACATCTTGAACCTCCACAGCTGGCTTGCTTATTGCATGGCTTTGCAAATTAATAAGTTTGGATATTTGGGCCTTTCAACTCTTAAACGTTTGGGCCTTTATCTATCCTTGGACTTGTTTTTCGTCGAAGGTAGATTTCGAGCTTTTCGAGCCTGACGAGCTCGAGCCGAGCTGTAATTTTGGGACTCGAGCTCGAGCCGAGCCAAATATTTAAAGTTCGACGAGCTTCGAGCTCGAGCCGAGCCCCACTAAAAATGTTTTCGAGCCGAGCCGAGCTTAGTTAAGTTCGGTCTCGGTTCGGCTCGTTAACACCCCTAGTCTATACCATGAATTTGCCTGAATCCTTTTGCAACCAGTCTTGCTTTATAGACATAGACATTCCCATCTTTGTCTGTTATCAATTTGAACACCCACTTGCATCCAATAGGGTTAACCCCATCAGGCAAGTCGACCAGGGTCCAAACTTTATTCTCAGACATGGAGTCTAACTCGGATTTCATGGCCTCAAGCCATTTCTCAGAGTATGGGCTCGTCAAAGCTTGTTTGTAGGTAGTAGGTTCTGAATTCTCCAAAATCATAATTTCAGAGTTTTCAGTTAACAGGAAATCAACCAACCTCTTGTTTGGAATTCTTTCTCTACTAGACCTACGCGGGGCCTGAGCATCAAGAGAAATGTTCTCTTCAACTTCTTGAAGATCTTCGCTTGAATTAGATTCAAGTGGGACGGTAGGAGGTTCACGCGTTGAATACGTCATCTCCTGAACTAGACTTTCGTCTTGTCGGGCCGTCTCTGACATGGTGTGAACCACATCCAATTGTTGCTCATCTCGAATTTCTTCGAGAATTATTTTACTCCCACTTGTCTTTCTAGA
Organism: Beta corolliflora; assembly: GCA_947648045.1. Classification (NCBI taxonomy): domain Eukaryota; kingdom Viridiplantae; phylum Streptophyta; class Magnoliopsida; order Caryophyllales; family Amaranthaceae; genus Beta; species Beta corolliflora. Next base: position 48,018 of record CANSZD010000967.1, read on the forward strand.
AACAAATTCCTTTTGAAGAAAGACACCATCACGAGCAACAAACACTTTGTTCTCTTGACGGTTATATAAGTAATAACCCCTTGTCTCTTTTGGGTATCCCACAAAGAGACATTTATCTGACTTGGGTGCAAGTTTGTCTGAAAGTAAACATTTTACATAGACCTCACATCCCCAGATCTTAAGAAAAGACAAGTTTGGAGTTTTTCCATTCCATAACTCATATGGAGTCTTTTCCACAGCCTTTGACTGGCTCCTATTTAGTGTGTGTGCAGCTGTTTCGAGAGCATATCCCCAAAAAGAAATCGGAAGATCAGCAAGACTCATCATTGATCGAACCATATCCAATAAGGTCTGATTCCTCCTTTCAGATACACCATTCAACTGCGGTGTCCCTGGTGGAGTCAATTGTGAAAGAATTCCACAATCCTTCAAATGATCTTCAAACTCTTGGCTCAAATACTCGCCACCGCGATCGGATCGCATTGCTTTAATTGTCTTACCAAGTTGATTTTGTACTTCATTCTGGAACTCTTTGTATTTATCAAAAGATTCCGACTTATGTTTCATTAAGTAGACATATCCATATTTACTCAAATCATCAGTGAAGGTAATGAAGTAATTAAACCCTCCCCCTGCCTTTGTGCTCATAGGACCACAAACATCTATATGTATGAGGCCCAAGAGATCGCTGGCCTTTTCACCCTTTCTAGTAAACGGTGACTTTGTCATTTTCCCCATCAAGCATGATTCACATACATCAACTGATTCAAAATCAAATGATGGAAGAATGCCATCCTGTTGTAACTTTTGGATGCGCTTTTGATGTATATGACCCATTCGACAATGCCAAATGTAGGTTAGGTTTGATTCATTTAATTTTTGTTTCTTGCTATCTATGTTATAGACTTGTAATGACCTATCAAGCACATCTAAGCCATTTATCAATTTAGCACTAGCATAGAACATATTATTGTAAGAAATGGAACAACATTTGTTCTTAATTTCAAAACAAAACCCTTCAGAATCCAATACTGAAACAGAAATTATGTTCTTAGTTATCGAAGGAACAAAATAACAATTATTTAATTCTAAAACAAAGCCAGATGGCAAATGCAGACTATAGCTTCCTATGGCAAGTGCAGCAACCCGTGCTCCATTTCCAACGCGAAGCTCTACCTCGCCCTTTGCCAGCCTCCTACTTCTTTTTAGTCCCTGCACATCATTAACTATGTGAGAACCACAGGTAGGTATCCAATACCCATAAAGAAGTAGAAGTCAAATTGATTTCTATAACAAATATACCTGAAGTGGAAGCCCCATACTTCTTTTCCTCCAAGTATAGAGGGCAGTTCCTCTTCCAGTGTCCTATCTTGTGACAATGGAAGCACTTGCTTTCCGCGGCCACCTTTGGCTTGGCAGTTGGCTTAGGTTTTTCAGCAACAACAACAACTTGCTTGCCTTTGTCCTTCTTTCCTGCCCATTTCTTCTTAAAACTCTTTCCCTTCTGAACCATTAGAACCTCTTTCTTTGGTTCTTTAGGGATATTCCTCTCAGCATTGACCAACAACCCGTGCAACTCTTGCAAAGTCTTTTTAGACTCATTCATGTTGAAGGTCATCCTGAACTGATTAAAGTTGTCAGGCAATGAGTGGGGAATAATGTCAGTAGCCAACTCAACCCTGTAAGGGAATCCAAGTCGTTCCATGTTTTCGAAAAGACCCATCATAGCGAAAACATGGGGGCCAACAGCTTGACCCGACTTCATTTGACATTCTAGTATCTCCTTATTGGTCTCATACCGCTCAACTCGGGCCTGTGTTTGAAACATAGCCCGCAGCTCTTGCATGATGGTATAAGCATCCTTGGTTTCGAACCTCTTTTGGAGGTCCGGCTCCATGACGGCTATCATCAAGCAAGTGATCGGTACAGACCTATCATTGGCCTGCTTAGCACGACGTTTGTCGGCGTCAGACGACTCATCATGTAATCACAGGAAGTGGGGTTTCTAAGACATCCTCTCGACCCTCAGACCTCAATACGAGTCTTAGGGTTCTTTCCCAGTTGATGAAATTTTCACCATTCAGCCTGTCCTTTTCAAGGAAAGGACGAATGTTGAAAACAGAGTTGTTGTTGTTGTTGTTAGACATAGTATCTACAGACAGAATAAAACAAAGTTCAATATTATGTTTATAAAACAACCTAAAATATGCAAAGGTTTCTAGGTTGATCACCTATTCAATTTTAATGTCCCATTTGAATAAGTGAATACAAGATCCTATCAACATGCAACACTAAGCAGACGGAGGCCTTATCTTAACGTTACATTCTCAAGGTAAGTAAACTCCTTTACTAATTATAACACTTTATAATTCTTGTTTAGATTGGTAAACATCGCATGCTTAACTATCTCTTACTTCAAAACCCAAAACGCTTTTGATGATTTTGTTAAGGATAACCAAACTAAGTAGTAAAATTCGCAATTTTACCTTATCTCCCAAAATTAATGATAATACCCTGCGGAGGCATGACCTATTACTATTAATTAAGGGTTAATAAGCACTTTATGTTTGGAAAAGCTAACCTTAATATTTGCGGGACCTAAGTTTATTATGTTGTTATTAATTAGTGAACTCTAGCGCATTGATAACCAACATACAATAAACTTATAAGCATTTTAAATAATAATAAAATGCAAAAAATAAATATGATCTAGTATGGCCCCTAATCCTAAGAACTAAGCATCATGGGCTCCTCCTTGGACTCTTCATGGATCTCCATCCATCTTAGGCATGGGCCTTCTCTTGATGGGCTCGTCTTTGGATTACATAAGAATCAAAATAATTTAAATAATATCTAAATTAAATAAATTACAAAAATACTTAACGATACGCAGATCGTATTTAAATTACAAGAATACATCACGATACGCAGATCGTATTTTCTAACATAAATTTGGGTCATACTAGTCATTCATAGCAATTATATCAAATATAAAATGCCACACATCATAATATCACATATTATTCTTGCCATCAATCAAAATATCAAATATTCTTAATTATAACAAGTAGATAAAAATTTTAAGTAATTCCTAACCACCTAAATATTCTATCCTAGAATATCTAGCCTATTAATTTTAATTAGATTAAAAAATAAAGTTATGGAATTAATTTATGACCCAGTCAAAATTAACATAATTAACATAATTGGAATTTGCTTAATCTTCTTAATAAAAAAAAAAGATTTACAAAACTTCAAAAAACCAAATCTGTTCAAGGCTACTGCCAATTATTAGAAATTTTAAAAGAAAAGAAAAAAAAAATTTGAAAAGAACGTGGAGCACGACCCGGACACGACGAAGGGCGCCGATCACGACTCCCACGCCCGGCCGCTGACGACGAACTCCGGCCACCCTCGTCAACCCTTTTCCACGGAAGCTGGCAGGTAAACCCGACAGCGAGCCTACGCAGGCAAGGGCTCCCAGGCGCCCGGCCCGGCACGCGGCTGGCTGCGCACGTCGAACGTGCGTCGCACGCGTGTGTCGTCTGCCGGCACCCGGCCTCGCCCGGCCCGATTCTTGGGAAGTTTTCGCTACCCTCGCCGACCTCCAGGCCGGTAGACCACCGGAGCAGCCACCAGCCGTGGCTGCTCCTCTTCCTCCTCTTTTTTTTTTGTTTTTTTTTGTTTTATTTGAAAGAAATTAAAATTACAACATTTGTAAAATTAATTTAGTGATCTTAATTAAATTAAACATAAACTCTTTTATGCCTAATTCAGAAAATGAAATCAAAATCTCTATTTTAATTAACTTTTAGGGTTATTCACATAAATTAATCTCTAATTCATATAAAACGCTTTTTACATGAATTATTTCATACATAAACTAATTTAAACATGAAAATCAGATTAATAACATGAACTTAATATTCGAAATTTAGAGATCTAAAATCAGAATTTAAATTTCGAAAAATTAGGGTTGAATTTTCAAAAAAAATCGGCCACTTTATATTGAAAAATTAAGCTATTAAATCTCTATTTAATCAATTCCAATTAATTATTCATTCCATAATTCAATTCCTCCCCTTAATCAAATTAAAATTAGTCATGAACACATCAAAATAAATCTAATTATTATGACCAAAAAATTATATGCAAGAGGCTAAAACTGATACCACTGTAGGATTATAAGTACTCTAAGCGGAATTTCTTGGATCATATTCATAAGCACTTAAAACAGGATCTCATGCATATACATTCAAGGATCACATAATAGTTAAGAATTAACCTTTGACGCATGATTTCCACAAAGCTCTTCGAGATCCGGAGATAAAACCGCAATTGAGATTCCTCTACTAGGTCCACGAATCCAGATCAATGCTCCACCAATGCTAGTTGGAAGGAAGAGGGACTCTTCTATTTCTTGGAGCAGTATTACGTAGCTTTGAAAGAGAGAGAAAGGAGGAGAGAAAATAATGAGAGAATAAAACTGACTACTTTATTTTCTCACCTGATAAGTGACATTTATGTCACTTATAGGAGTAGTTTTTAGATTGTTTTTATAGTTTATTTTCATTTACTTAATCTATTTTTGCCTTATTTCTTCTTTTTATATTTTGTAGCTTAATTGTTTAACTAGAGTTATTTACTTGTTCTTAGCTCTTAATTTCATAATTTATTTATTTATTTTATTTTAGTAACTTTATAGATGGATTAGTTTAGTGTTCACATTTAATTTTCTATTTTTATTTCCTTTTAGTTACTCTTATTTTATTTTTTTTATTATTTTTATTTTATATGTCAAGTTTCTCCCCTCGTGTTTGGTTTTCAATGTAGGTAAGCATTTTGGAGCTACGTGTTCGAGTTTCAAAGTAAGAGTGGTGGCTTGATTGAGTGTTATAATATAGAGCTTATCCTACACCACATCTCCCACCTATCCTACACCACATCTCCCACAACACCACCATCTCAACACCTCCACCCATACAGCACGCAGCACCAAACACCATCTTCACTCTGGCACCTTCGCCTCCACCGCAGCACCAACATCATCTTGTCCCAGCCAAGAGGAGCGGGCGCTCGTATCTAGAACAGAGCGGCCGCTCCGTTCGAACTCATCGCAAAACAGAATGTTAGGCAGCAGGGGCGGAGCCAGAAGGGGGGACATGGGGACAGATGTCCCCCCACTTCAAAAAAAAAAATTCACGGAAAAAAAAAAAAAAATTAAAAAAAATTTTAAAAAAAGGGACAAACGAAAGACACTTCACGCTTGAAAACTTCAGCGCCTTTCACCTTTGAGAGAAAAACGAAGAGAGAGAAAGTTCAAAAATCAAAACCCTAACTCCCCGCCTCGCCGACCGTGGGATTTACGTCCGGGCCGCCGGATTTCCGTCATCGAACTACGACCACGACACGAGCAGCAGCCAGGCCCAGGCAGTGGCGGACTGGAGTCACTGGGCTGAGTCACGTCGTCACGAAGAACGGACTGGAGTCACTGCCGACTAGGCGAGTCAGGTGAGTCCGGCTCCGGCCTCCCGGGCAGCCGCAACTCCACGACTCCACAACCGCAGCCCGCAGCGGCGCAGTCCACGACTCCACAATCACCAGTGAGTTGTTTTTTCTAAACCCTAACTCCATAAGTTTTAATTTTACTGTTTTGAGGTAATATATATCAATGTTTGGTTCAATTGGTTGTGAATTTGTGAATTGTGATTATGGTTGAAATCTGAATACTTGTCTACTTGAATTAGTTGAATGATTTGTTGTTGGAAATTGGAATGTTGGCCATGATTTATTGACTCGATTTGTTGATTCATGTTTTAGGATTTAGGTAGTTTGTAATTTCTAATTTGAAAATTGTAAATATGAGTTGATTTATAATTGATTAGTTTGGTTTGATAATGTAATTGATTCATGTTTATCAATTTAATTAGGAAAATGTCAAGTGGTTCACATTCACCTAATTCAAACAAGTCCAAGGCTAAGGGAAAACAACCCGATCTTCGACAATTCATGTTTAAAAGAATGAAATCTCAAGAAACATCTTCACCTGCTCATAGTGAAACACCTCAAAATGAATCTCCTTCATTTAGTTCTCCCCAAACTCAAGATGTTGATATGAATGTTGGTGGTTCAAGTACTAGTAATGTACCATTAGAGGAGGAGGAGGAGTCGGAAGGAGAAGGATTAGTATATGATGTTGCATTACTTCCTCATGATCCGGGAAAAAGAATGAACATGTGTCAAAAATAGGTTGCGAAATAGCATGGGCGATCAATTTATGAATGATTGTTTGGTAACTTTTATTGAGAAGGATGTGTTCTTACAAGTTCCCGATGAAAGAATCGTTGATCGCTTTCAAAATATGAAGACCCGAAGGATGAATTTGTAATTTTCATTTTTAGTTTATGTATTTTTTTTAATTTCTCTTTGGATTGTAAGACTATAAGCATTTTGGAATTTTGTATGTAAAACGTTAAGTATTAACAATTTGTGTTGTAGTGTTTTTTTCTAATTTTTTTCCGATTTCCGACGTCCGGATTTTGTCCCCTTTTGAGAATCGCATTTCCATGCATTGTTAGGCGAGAATGCATGAGCGACCTCGGAGCGGGCGCTCAAAGAAAAACGTGCTCAATACTCATTAAATGAATTGACGGTTGTGATTCATTGAAGAAAATCCTCCATTATTTACAGAAGAATTTAGGAGAAAAATCAAACCAAAATAAGAAAATCGTACGGTCATCATTTGATGAGTGTTGATGAATGATGTTGATGCAATGAAGATCGACGGCCATGGACGTTGATGGTGATGATTTTGGCGAACTCGGCGCAGCGAAGAAGAGCGAGAAGAAAGAAAGGGGTCTGATGGTTTTAGTTTTGGGTTTTCATTTTCAACTTTCTTTTTCCTTTTCTCTTTCTTCCTTTTTTTTCTCCCTTGATGTACTTCACGTGTTTCCCATTTCTAATCTTTTTCTTTTCCTTTTTATTTCTTCCTTTTTTTTACTCCTTTTCTTTTACTTCTCCTTTTATTTTCTTCCCTTTTTTTATTTTCTATTTAGTTTTAGGAGTAGTATAAATACTTTAAACCCTCATTTTGTTAAGGACCAAGTTTTTGAGCCAAGTTTTATTTTACTCACCTCTCTTAGTTTTAGAATAGTTAGGGTTTTAGGGAGGATTAACCTCTATAGTTTAGGTTAGAGGGAGAAAAGGGAGAAAACTCAAAGAGAGATTGAAGATTTGGAGATTCGAGGGTGACAACTTGTATTTAAAGATTCAACAATTTATCAATGAAGCATTTCTTACTCTCTCTCTTCTCTTATTGCTTTATTTTAATTGTTTTTCTTAGATTAGTTGTTCATGATTAGTTTGATTATTTGTGGTTTATTTTGTTTAGTTTAATGTTAGATTAATGTTTAGTATCATGTTATTAGTTGTTAATTTCTCTAAATTTCTCATTTTTGTGTTTATGGAGTAGTTTGTTGGTTAGGGTTTGGGAGAAAACTCAACCATGATTGAATTAGGCATTTGAGATTGGATTTAGAGATTTTGTGTGATTAAATTATTGCTTGTTTAGCTCTTCTAATCTATGTTGCATTCTCTTTGATCACTTGAATGTTGTATTAGATTGGAGTTGATTGATTTAGGTTGGCATGAGAGTGTGACCTATTGATTTCTATTATTGACTTGGGTTACTTTGAACCTCGAGATATGTTAGTAGTGGATGAGAGTCCTTATTTGATGTCTTTGAGAATTTCTCCGCCTATGAGAGTAGGATGAGAGTTGTATGTTGGGTCAATAGCTAATTCAAGTAGTGTTCATGCATTATCTCTATGTTTGATATTCTTATGCTTATTTCATGATTAGTTGGTGTTTAATCCCATCTCCTAACTTTAGTTATCTTAGATATTTAGTTATTTTCGTAGTTCTTAGTTGGTTATTGACAATTTCCGACTTGATTCCGCTCTAGCTTGTTGTTTATCAACACATTTTGGTGTTCCCTAGTCCTTGTGGAAGAATGACCCTTGCTTACCACTTTACTTAGGTTAGTGGACTAGTTAGGTAGTTTGACCTTAGGTGTTTTGTCCAACGACCAAAATCTCCTACGTCAAAATGGCACCGTTGCCGGGGACTTCGGCTAACATTGATTTGTGTTGATTAGATGAGTCTAGGCCATTTGTGAATATTTCTCTTTCCTTTGGTTCATTTGCTTTTCTTTAAAAAAAAAATCAAAAAAATGGCAATCTTCTCCCTTCCCCAATTTGAACATGAAGTATTTTGGAGATACTATTGGAGGCTTGGTGATTCTCTTGGTTGTGACCATAGCTTTGAAAAATGGGAAATATGTGATATCATGTTTGAGGGTCTAAATGAAGAAACTAGAAGGGTGGTAGAGTCTATGTCTAATTGTGACTTCCATGCTCAATCTTTGGATGAGGCTTGGAGTCTATTTGAGTGGTTGGCTAGAGAAACCTATGAATGGGAAATGTCAATGCATACTAATCAAGATTTTTCTAGTTATGAACCCGAGACTTGCATTTCTCCCCCATCTTGCTCTCATTTGGATGAAACATATTCTAATGCTAATGTTGCCCATGCATCTCATGAATTGATGTCCTCAAATCACCGCATGAATTCCCATGATCTATCTTATGATCCCTTTTCCCAAAATGATTTTCAAAATTCTTCACAATCCGAATTGTTGGAGTCTAATTTGGAGACCATGATGGTTGATTACATGGCACAACAAAAAGAATTTATGGAGCACATGAATCACAAGATAGAAACTCTCAAAATGCTAGAAACTCAAGTTTCTCAATTGTTGGAGTCTAGGTTGGAGCCTACCTTTGCAAATCAAAAGCAAAATAGATCTTATGATGACCATGATGAGATTATCAATAATGAGGATGATGATGAACTAAGACATGTTGAGAATGGAAGTCATCAAAGAGAAAACGAGACTTCGAACCTTGAAGATTTGAATGAAGATATGGGTCAAAATCTTAAAGTTTTGGGAGAAGATATCTCTTTTGAGGTACATGAAGTTGAGAGCGAAGAGTACCACGAGCCTTTATTGATTAAGGATCCAATTCATGGGTCTCATACTCTTATCTCAAGGAAACTTGAACTCTATCCTTCCCCTCCCATCTTTGAGAACCCATTTTCTTCTACCCCTCTTCTCACATGCAAAGAAAAGGCTATATTTGAGAGCAATATAGATGCAAGTGCTAATGAGCTCCCTCCCCAATTTGACCTCCAACCAATTGATGATCTTCCATTGGAATTTAAGAAAGACTTGAGGTTGTTGAGAGTTCACTTAGGTTGTGATGATCTACTTGAGGATGTGTTTGAGAATAATGTTGATGCTTTGGAAGATAAATCCTTGATTGAAGAATCATTGATGGAAGAAGTCTTTCCTTCAAAGAGTTGTGATGAGAATGAAGTGGTTAGTGAATCCCTTGTTTCTACCCCTTCCCCTCGTATTGCATTTCTAAGAAAGATTGACCTTATTCCCTCCACTCCCATCTTATATCCATTCTCATTTCTCAAATCTTCTCTATTAGATGATCCTTCCCCCTCCTTTGATCTTGAAGTGCCTAATTTGATTACTTTTGAGAAAAAGAGTGAGATTGCCACCAAAAAGGAATTTGTTGAGGAGACTTTGCCATTTCATTCTTCTTTTTCTTTTTATTTTGATTCTTCTTTTTCTTATTTCTTTGTTTTTCCTTTTGATCATTCTTATTTTTGGCATCCCTCTCCTCATTTGCATAGAGTTGCATTGTACTTTATGCACACATTGCATTTTATCATTGCATACTTTATAAAAATGGGAATGTGTGCTAGTGCATTTGACAAACTCTTGCGATCGTTGAATTGCTATTTATTATAAAGGTCAAGCTTATGACCTTAAATAAGCCTTTCTCGGGAAGTAACCCGTGATTTATTGTTTTTTTTTTCCTTCCAAATTTACTTAACTTTCTTTTCTATCTTGATTTTGGGTTTAGGTACATAATTGGAATAACGCTCATTCTTAATAGTACTTTGAAGCAAATCATGGTTTTGAAGAAGTTGACTAAAAATGGAGAAATTGGGTCAATTGCGGTTATTTACACCCATCTACGATCCGGTAGCTTCTTTCCTTTTATCTTCCTACAATGCTTTATGATTTGTGGACATGTGCTTTTTGGTTTGGATGTTTCTTTCCCCCTTTCCCTCCCTTTGATCGTCTTGCTCAAGCATTGAGGACAATGCTTTATTCTAGCTTGGGGGAGTAGCTATTCGCTAGCTTGGGGGAAGTGTATATACTTTATTTTTATTTACTTTTCTCATTTTCAAAAAAAAAATTACAAAGTCTAAAAATATTTTCCTTTCTTTTCTTTTTCATTCAAGTTTTGAGTTTCTCTTTATAAAGAAAAATTGAAAAAAAATTGAAAAAAAAGATGTTTGACAAAAATCCAAAAAAAAATGAGGAATAAAGAAAAGTACAAAGCATTTTGTGTCAAAAGGAAGATTCTTGATGTCAACTTATGTGGATTCCATTACTTTGGACATTTGGGTAGATGAGTAGAGGTGCTCTATTGGATGCTTGTATGTATAATTTGGGGCGATTAGGGATCGATTAATCTTTGTTGCATGATTTTCTACTTGAAAAAGCATTCTATGATTCTAAATGTTGTCAAACTTTGTGTTGAAAAGAGTCGAATTATTTCTCTTATGGAAGTTGTAGTGACCCTAGTTAAATCTTGAAATCTTCTTTGGTGCACAAGTTTTACCTCCAAATAAGCTAATCTAAGAGTTAAATCGATTGTTAAAAAAAATATGTATTTTATGTCTTGAGTCCAATAAGTGGAGCCAATGAGCCCACAAGGCATAATAAGCCTACTAAAGTCCATGAAAACGAAAAAAAATTAATCGAAAAAGAGTAAATAAGTGGTAATATCCACATATCTTTGAGAAAGTGGGTTGTCAAAATGGTTGAGTGGGAGCTCGAAAGTTTAATAAGTAGAGTTTCCCTAGTAATGATGAATGTCATTATGGCTTAATTCATTGAGACTCTAGACCCATTGCTCAATCATTATAATCCTACAATCATGGTTTTCTCTTAGCAAAAGTCAATTTGTGGGGAGTTCATGTGCACCATAGGTGGTTAGGACCAATCTTGGGACCGTCTTCATCCATTTGAGAACGATTTGTGACTCTTGAATGCCTTAGTAGACTCTAATTGATGTTTGAAGCTTTTGATAGTGTCAATTTTGCACTTTAGATTAGTCTATCCCCTATATTCCCAAGTCATGGATACATATTGATGATGGTTATGCTTTGAAAGTTTGCTTAGATCGTCCATTGTTTTGTGAACCATTGTTGAAGAGATGACTTTGGCTTATTATATATATTTGTTCTTGATTAGAGTTGTGGGTTTAAGCTATTGGGAAACCCTCGCGAGATCGTACTCGCCCTCTAGAGCGATTTAGGGGTTTAAAGAGCTTGTTGCATATGCTAAATGCAACCGTGATTCCTACGAAAGTGAGTTAGTGTATATTCTCATCACTTTTCATTTTTTACTTTGATTGAATAAATTCATTCTCTTCCTTTGTGTTTCATCTTGTTTTGCTCGAGGACGAGCAAAACCTTAGCTTGGGGGAGTTTGATAAGTGACATTTATGTCACTTATAGGAGTAGTTTTTAGATTGTTTTTATAGTTTATTTTCATTTACTTAATCTTATTTTGCCTTATTTCTTCTTTTTATATTTTATAGCTTAATTGTTTAACTAGAGTTATTTACTTGTTCTTAGCTCTTAATTTCATAATTTATTTAGTTATTTTATTTTAGTAACTTTATAGATGGATTAGTTTAGTGTTCACATTTAATTTTCTATTTTTATTTCCTTTTAGTTACTCTTATTTTATTTTTTTTATTATTTTTATTTTATATGTCAAGTTTCTCCCCTCGTGTTTGGTTTTCAATGTAGGTAAGCATTTTGGAGCTACGTGTTCGAGTTTCAAAGTAAGAGTGGTGGCTTGATTGAGTGTTATAATATAGAGCTTATCCTACACCACATCTCCCACCTATCCTACACCACATCTCCCACAACACCACCATCTCAACACCTCCACCCATACGACACGCAAGACCCGGCCCTAAACAATAGTGAGGCGCATCTGCGATGTCAAAAAAGAGGCCCTTATAAAATCTATCTTACGGTTTCTAAGTTGTTTCAAACATACTCAAAGGCACAATTAAATAACTAAAAACAGATAAATCACTAAAAACATATTAAAAAAATCTCAAACTCAACAAAATTAAAAAGAACCCACATTCTTCAAACACACACAACCCAAATACAAATCACTAAGAATCTTCAACGAGATTATCCAAATTGAGGAAAAAAAAACCCGGATTCAAAAACCCACATAAGAATTCACTAAAAAAATCCCACCGCAAGAGGCAAAGATCTACCGTTTCTCAACTCATTTATTGCTCGGCAAACCCGAGCATTTGGAGAACAAATTCAATCAATAATTAACTCAAACATTCAAATTCCAAACATCTAAAACTACAAAAACGCAATAAAAATTAAATTCACCCGAATTTCCCTCCTAATATCATTGTAATCAAAGAACTTCTTTCCAAGGAAGATGTAAGAACTCTCCCCACTCCTCATCATTGTTCTTAGTCTCGCAACAAGCGAAGCACAAGCAGACGACGCGTACAAATATCGCACCCTCGCGACAAGAAATCGTGTCCAACAACCGCTTCAAGAACGCTCGATTTACCGTTACTTTGGCTTCCGAGCAACGACGACTTAGGCAAGTCGAAACCGGGACTCCGGGGAGTGAGCAATATTGATGGATTGAAAAAAATCGGATTCAAGTCCATAGATTTTGGTGATAAAGTAGTTCGGAGGTTTAGGGGTTTGTAAGAAGAGAAAGAAAGGGGTAAGGAGAGAGATTAAAGTTCGGGAGATTTTGAGGGGGAGGGGAAAGTGAGGAGAGAGATGAAAGTTCGAAATTTTGGGGGAAAGAGAAAGGAGAGAGAGAAGTGCAGGGAAGCGTGTGATTAAGGAGAAAGAGACAGAACATAGTACAGTAAGAGAGAGAAGCAAATTTTTTTTTTTTCATAATTTGGGGCCCTCATTTGGCCATTTGCAAGTGAGGCCCTGTGCTGAGTCCCATTTTGGACCGGCACAGGGCCGGGCCTGGCAGCACCAAACACCATCTTCACTCTGGCACCTTCGCCTCCACCGCAGCACCAACATCATCTTGTCCCAGCCAAGAGGAGCGGGCGCTCGTATCTAGAACAGAGCGGCCGCTCCGTTCGAACTCATCGCAAAACAGAATGTTAGGCAGAATGCATGAGCGACCTCGGAGCGGGCGCTCAAAGAAAAACGTGCTCAATACTCATTAAATGAATTGACGGTTGTGATTCATTGAAGAAAATCCTCCATTATTTACAGAAGAATTTAGGAGAAAAATCAAACCAAAATAAGAAAATCGTACGGTCATCATTTGATGAGTGTTGATGAATGATGTTGATGCAATGAAGATCGACGGCCATGGACGTTGATGGTGATGATTTTGGCGAACTCGGCGCAGCGAAGAAGAGCGAGAAGAAAGAAAGGGGTCTGATGGTTTTAGTTTTGGGTTTTCATTTTCAACTTTCTTTTTCCTTTTCTCTTTCTTCCTTTTTTTTCTCCCTTGATGTACTTCACGTGTTTCCCATTTCTAATCTTTTTCTTTTCCTTTTTATTTCTTCCTTTTTTTTACTCCTTTTCTTTTACTTCTCCTTTTATTTTCTTCCCTTTTTTTATTTTCTATTTAGTTTTAGGAGTAGTATAAATACTTTAAACCCTCATTTTGTTAAGGACCAAGTTTTTGAGCCAAGTTTTATTTTACTCACCTCTCTTAGTTTTAGAATAGTTAGGGTTTTAGGGAGGATTAACCTCTATAGTTTAGGTTAGAGGGAGAAAAGGGAGAAAACTCAAAGAGAGATTGAAGATTTGGAGATTCAAGGGTGACAACTTGTATTTAAAGATTCAACAATTTATCAATGAACATTTCTTACTCTCTCTCTTCTCTTATTGCTTTATTTTAATTGTTTTTCTTAGATTAGTTGTTCATGATTAGTTTGATTATTTGTGGTTTATTTTGTTTAGTTTAATGTTAGATTAATGTTTAGTATCATGTTATTAGTTGTTAATTTCTCTAAATTTCTCATTTTTGTGTTTATGGAGTAGTTTGTTGGTTAGGGTTTGGGAGAAAACTCAACCATGATTGAATTAGGCATTTGAGATTGGATTTAGAGATTTTGTGTGATTAAATTATTGCTTGTTTAGCTCTTCTAATCTATGTTGCATTCTCTTTGATCACTTGAATGTTGTATTAGATTGGAGTTGATTGATTTAGGTTGGCATGAGAGTGTGACCTATTGATTTCTATTATTGACTTGGGTTACTTTGAACCTCGAGATATGTTAGTAATGGATGAGAGTCCTTATTTGATGTCTTTGAGAATTTCTCCGCCTATGAGAGTAGGATGAGAGTTGTATGTTGGGTCAATAGCTAATTCAAGTAGTGTTCATGCATTATCTCTATGTTTGATATTCTTATGCCTATTTCATGATTAGTTGGTGTTTAATCCCATCTCCTAACTTTAGTTATCTTAGATATTTAGTTATTTTCGTAGTTCTTAGTTGGTTATTGACAATTTCCGACTTGATTCCGCTCTAGCTTGTTGTTTATCAACACATTTTGGTGTTCCCTAGTCCTTGTGGAAGAATGACCCTTGCTTACCACTTTACTTAGGTTAGTGGACTAGTTAGGTAGTTTGACCTTAGGTGTTTTGTCCAACGACCAAAATCTCCTACGTCATCACCCCACACCTAATTATAGGAACTAACTAGGTTAGGAGTCCTCTCCTTTTCTTTCTCCTTGGCCGGCCACCCCTAGAGTCCTTCATGGGCTCTAGGTCATTCTTTTATTGATCCAGATTGTGTAAGTGTGACCTTGTAGGATCCATCTAATTGGGCTTCGGGTTTATTATTTACTAAACCTGAAGTTCTATAGCATCCTCTAGCAAGACGTATAGACGACCCAATTTAATGAATTTATTATCTCCATAATATGATCCATGTTATATTTAGTAATTGCATTAGAGTCAAGGACACAATTCCTTCATCATTTTCGTGAGGAGGCAGACAACTTACAAGCAGAGAGCCTGAGAGTGAAGTATATCTTTATGATCTATGATGGGCTGCCTTGTTGAAAATCTCCTTACGTTTCTATTTAGTTGCTTCATTTTGAAATGTTTCTATTTAGTTGCTTCATTTTGAAATGATTCGTAGTTTTAAGAAAGATATCGGGTAGATCATAGATGTGGGAATAATTACTATATAGGTAAATGATAAATAGAATGGTAATTAATTTACTAGCAGTAATAAACGAGTAAAATGGCATAAATGAAATAATATAAGTAGAAATAAATAATGTGAGGACCACTAGTCACCAAAGGATATATGAGTAATATGACAGTTAAATTGACACATTTACTTGTGATATGTGTAGCAACTGTAAAAGAAATGAAGGAGTATATATCTAAACTAATGTTGTTAAAGACTTAAAGTTGATTTTGACATATAAATTAGTTAATACAAAAGCGACTAGAGGACAGAGAATACTTTACATAGTGATGCAAATGGATTTAATGGCACTTCAATAATGACAGATTTTTTTTTTTGAACATCGGTAGCATTAAGTTAAATAGTCACGGTAAAAAACCTCGTACAATCCATAGTTAATATGTCCTTACAATAAACTGGGGGGTGGGTAAATAAACTAGTACATTGAGATTAGCATCTCCATTCCTACAACCTTGTGCTAGTACATCCGCAACTTGGTTGTCCTCTCTTTTAGCGAATAAAACTCTTGTCTCTTGGAAGTAATGTCGCAGCTCCCTTCAATCAATAATAAGATCACTATAAAACTCATCAAAGTCCATTATATCCGCGGTGATCATATATCCACGGCCTGCTTGCAATCCGAGTGAAGAACAAGATGGGTGTAGTGGGCTTCACTCGCCACATGCAATCCCTGGCGTATGGCTAATAGCTCTGCATGAAGAGGGTTAGTGGCATAGGACAAACAATAAAAACCTTTACACCAACACCCATGACTATCACTAATAACACCTGCAATACTTATCTTAGTTTCAATGTCCACGTAGGACGCATCAACATTCACATGGACCAATTGTGAGGAAAATGTGGCCCGGGGAGGAGCGACTGGATAAGGGCTTTAGTAATTTTCGATTATTGGGCACTAAATTCTTTGGCAAGGGAAATAGCATTTTTGAGAGTTACTTGAGGAGGAGGAAATTTTGTTGTATAAAAAATAAACCGGTTTCGAGCCTTCCAGATTTCAAGGCAAACAAACGGGATTAGGATCGACCACCTAACTCCCTCAAGATCCTGGTCCAGCCCAATACTTTTCCTAACCCAGTCCCCCACGCTCATGGGCTCCCAAAAGGTAAACGACGGGTTAACAAGGTTCCATATAGGTTCGGCTTTTAAGTAATCCCGCATTACATGGATAGAATTCTCTTCCCCAATGTGGCAACAAGGACATACGGGAGAGGGAATTATTTTTCGATTATAAAGCAGGGAGTTTGTGGGCAGCCTATCCCACCATAAAAGCCACATAAACATCCTTTGTTTTGGGCTAATATTGAGCTTCCACATCCACTCTCCATTTCGTTTTGGCGATCTATGCTGGACTAGGGTCATGTAGGCTTGGGAAATGGAAAATCTCCCCTTGACAATGAAATTGGAGCAACTTTTATCTTTACTAACTGGAGGTGGGGGGATTGCTAATTCACGCAATAAGGATACGAGCAGATATGAACTCCGGAAGAAATAATGACAATTCCCCCAGGTTCCATGAGTTATGATGAATTAGGTCAGCTACCTTAAGGCTAGGTTCTTTCTCAGTCAAAGGCCCTTGCACCCACTTCCTTATTGCTCCTATGCCTAACCAATCACCATACCAAACTCTAATGGTTTTGCCATCCCCTAATTTCTATCTAATGACAGATCTTTGATGTTGTAACTTTGTCAATATCTTGTACTAAATGACTATATAAATTGCTTCAGGCGTGTATTCTCGAAAACGGTCTAGTTTTTGGAACATACGAGCTATTTCCCCAAGTTCGCATAATATGACAAAACATTCGTTACAAACTTACTTTCAAATTTAGGACAATCAACCACTTTAGTTTCTTAAACTGTCCATTCATATAGTTAGATCATCTTTGTCAACCCCCCTAATTGGTTTTGGATGTTTAAGCTTCCAGCAAGTGCATGAAAAAGAAATTGTCAAGAGGACAAACAACGTGATCAAAATGACAGTGTAGAAGACAAACTCCGATAATTGTGACATTCAACATGTAAAAGAGCTTAAACGTACAAGACCAATTTTTAGTGTACTGCTATGTTTTTAAAATGATCAAATTCCTTTAAAACCCAAATTGTCGTATGACAATATTTTATATAGACACGTTGTGTCCCACGAAAATGGCTACTTTCTTAGCTTTCAAGGGTTCGATAGTCTTCAGTTTCCTCCCAGAACCACTTGCGATGTTACCTTTTCTTTTTTGACAATTAAAAGAAAAGGTCAACAAGGTACATGATGAAAAACACATGATCTCAATTTGTTTTTGACATCAGATCTCCAATTTTGGTGCCATTATTATGGTGTAATACTAATCTTATGAAAAGATTATTTTTGACTACTACTACTAAGCAACTAGCTACCATGCACTTGTTTAGATCTGGATTATGGATAGAGTATTGCGTCCTGAATGAACATGTTACACTATAACTTATTGTGTAACAAAACCTCACACCGTCACACGTATACATTACAGGACTCCAACAAAAATGACATGGACTACACAAATAATGACATGAATCTGAAGTTATTTTATCATTTACTCTATATAATTTGAGTTATTTAATAAAAAAAGCTGTGGTTTATGGATTCTTACCATAAATTATGGTGTAATTACACCCAAAAATTCTGTTATGGGTGTTATTTCACCTTATATTAGTTGCACAAATAGCAACACTTGTTTAGTGTACTAATCTAATTTAATGCTCCCCTCACATAGTCACGTATGATATATCTGCAACAAACTTTTTATTACTTTTGATGAGTAGTATAAGCTTATACGTACTAACACCATAATTATACGCTATTACACGTGATGATACCAATATAAATAGTTATATGTACCAGGACATATTTCATGTAGTAATACATGTAACTATGTCTACTGTTAAAGACGCATAAATTAAGATAGTTGTTGAGTTAGAGTATGGCTTTGTGATCTGAAAATCTACTAGAGTTTATTAATATTGACAATTGAGCTTCTTTTTTTGTCATATATCTTATTGAATGGCTTCACTATACACTCAACGGCAAGGCCAACGCTACATACAATAATTGGCCAAAATAATCATCCTTTGTGATTAAACAAAAGCTATCCGGTTTGATGTTATTTTCTATCCTAATGGTTAATTATTTTTGTTGATAGTTAAGAGGTAGGGAATTAGCCCGAGAAAGGAAAGATAAGGGAAATACCACAATTGAGTTTCATAAGATTTGAACCTTAGACCACGAGATTTTGAGATGGGGAGCAATATCACTACATCTTTTACAAGCACCACCTTAATTTTCTTAGTCATAAACTCATAAACTCTACACATCACAATTAGCTAGCAATTATCCAACGAATAATTTCTTATATATAAATCGCCTCTTCATAAAAATTCTCTTTGTTTTCAAAAGTCATATAAACTAGTTATGATCTACTTCCTCTTTTTTTTA
The DNA here is from genome assembly GCA_947648045.1 of Beta corolliflora. NCBI lineage: Eukaryota > Viridiplantae > Streptophyta > Magnoliopsida > Caryophyllales > Amaranthaceae > Beta > Beta corolliflora. The sequence goes on from CANSZD010000967.1 coordinate 66,891, forward strand.
GTTGACCCATTTCATTTAGACACACTTTCCAATATACTAATTTGAACCTTAATATCTCTAATTATCATTAAGCAAAAATTACAAAAATATTGATATTTGGATAAATATACATTGCAACAAATCAAACAAGATCGCACATGACTATATTTTTCTTAAGTACAAATCACAAGAGATAGTCAAAGTTACGTATATAAATAATGTCAAAAGTCAAAACGAGTCATCTGGAAAAACTGAGGAAGTAATGTGTAACTCAATCAATCTCAATTTAGAAACCATCATATATTCAGATGACTTCTTTCAATATCAATTATCATTTCACTACTCACTAGTCTATCATCCACTAGGGCAAATCTTTATTACCCAATTTACTCCTCCAAATTTTCAATCATGAGTACCAAATTTAGGTATTCTCCTCAAACAGTAAAAAAAATTCTGGACCCACTAAACTAAAAAACCCAACCCAAATACCAATAAAAAGAAGGTGGCCCATTTCAATCCCAAACCCAAAATCACCCCCCACCCCTCACTCTCTCTTTCTCTCTCCTCTTCTTCATTAGATCGACACGTCTTCTTCTCTCATCATCTTCTTTCTTTCTTCTGTAAAATTCTGCGATTTCACTCTCTAATTGAAGAGAGAGATTGGCGAAACAATGGAGAAATCAAGGGCCACGTTAATGGTGGCCGTTGTTATTATGCTCATTTCTGGTGTTATTCAAGTGAGATCCGATGCTTCTGATCACCGCTACAAAGCTGGAGAAGCAGTTCCTCTTTACGCCAATAAAGTTGGCCCTTTCCACAACCCTAGGTCACTTCTCTTCTTCCTTTTTTTTCGATCTAGATTTCTAAATCAATGCTCATTGTTTCTTGTGATTATGTAGCTAATTGCGAGTCAAACGTTTTTTTCTGGAGATTTAATGTAGAATTTTTAGCTAAGAGATATGGTTTTGATGTTAATTTGATTTAATTGAGAATTGATAGTGTGTGTTTTGCGTAATTAGTTCAGATTACTGATTTTTCGTGTTTGACTTCGCGAAATGGAATCTGTGAGGGTGATTGGATGTTGTAGTCGCTGATTGTATGTGGATTTTTAGCCTGGCGGTATGATTTGGGCGTCTATTTGATCTTTTTCGAGGATTGATTATGTTTTTGCGTAATTCGTTCCGGTTAGTGGTTGGATCATGCTTGATCAACCTGTTTACTTCGTCAAATCTCAAATGAATTGGACTTATTTTTGCAATTTTGCACATAGATTTATGCTCTAGTGTAGAATTTGCATTTTTGGATTGTTAAATTTGAATACTATTAAATGCAGATTTTAAGTATGATTTTGTACCATTATAGACTTCAGATTTATAGATGGTCTCATAAATGCAATATGATAGGGATTGAGGTTTTGAGCACATGTTGTGCAAACAAGCTATTAAATTCACTAGATATTTCTCGTCAAAAAAAAAAAAAAAAAAAAAAAAAAATTCACTAGATATTCTCAATTTAAAGTGTTATGCTGGTCAGTGATTTTGGATTCGATGTGAATTAAACTTATTAAACTTACTATTGTGTGACTCTGAATTCATATGTGCAAATATGCAATGTCACATTAGGTTGCTTCATTTATGGATGAAAGAGTTGCTCTATTAAATTCACTTGATATTCTTATGTATAGTTCTCTGATGATCGAGTCCCCACTCTTTTTTTTTACAGTGAAACGTACCGTTATTTCGATCTTCCATTTTGTATCCCGGGTAAGCAACTAGTTCAGTTATTTTTGGTACCTTTTGGTTTCTTATCACCATAATCTAGATTTAGCTTATCTTCGTTCCAGATCATGTCAAGGAGAAAAGAGAAGCTCTTGGTGAAGTATTAAATGGAGATCGTCTAGTCAGTGCTCCCTACAAGCTTGATTTCCTAGTGGACAAGGACTCAGAAGCTATATGCAAGAAAACATTGAAAAAGGAAGAAGCTGCTAAGTTCAGAGATGCAGTAGCCAAAGATTATTACTTTCAGATGTACTATGATGACTTGCCAATCTGGGGTTTTCTAGGCAAAGTTGACAAGGAAGGCAAACTGGATCCAAGTGATTACAAGTATTACTTATACAAGCATATTCATTTTGATGTCTACTATAACAAGGACCGTGTTATTGAAATCAATGTCCGGACTGATCCCAACTCTTTGGTGGACATTACTGAGGATAAGGAAGTGGACATAGAATTTATGTATACTGTGAAGTGGAAAGAGACAAACACCCCTTTTGAGAAGAGAATGGATAAATACTCTCAGTCCTCATCTCTTCCTCATCATCTAGAGATCCATTGGTTCTCTATCATAAACTCATGTGTCACAGTGCTTCTCCTAACTGGATTTCTTGCTACGATTCTCATGCGAGTGCTCAAGAATGATTTTGTCAAGTAAGAATGGAAGACTTGATTATCCTTTTTGTTGTTTGTTTAATTGAGCACCACACTTCGTCTCTAACTTTGATGAATAAATGGTTAAGAAGTGATATCATGTAGTTGTTTTATTTGTGGTAGCTCTGCTTTGTATCATTTATAGTGTTTTTAACTTACTATCATCCTTTCTTGGAATAAAGGTATGCACACGATGAGGAAACAGCTGAAGATCAGGAAGAAACTGGGTGGAAATATATTCATGGGGATGTATTTAGGTTTCCTAAGTATCAGTCAGTGTTGGCAGCGGCTCTTGGATCTGGTACTCAGCTATTTACTCTGTAAGTACCTAATAACTTTTTCTTTTATATATAAAAGAAAGGAAAGAAACAGTATGGGGGGAGTTTCTCTTATACTTTCTAATCCTTTTTTCTGTGCCCTCAGTACGGTTTTCATATTCCTACTTGCATTAGTTGGAGTCTTCTATCCTTACAATCGAGGAGCCTTGTTCACGGCCCTGGTTGTCATCTATGCTCTTACATCTGGCATCGCTGGGTATACTGCAACCTCCTTTTATTGCCAGCTGGAAGGATCAAACTGGGTATGTGCTTCCCCCAGATGGCATGCTAAATGTTTCTATTTTTTTTGCTTCAGACTTCCATCTTAACGATGCCCCCCCCGGAACCCCAATTCTTTTAAGAATAAAAATATAAACTGTAGAAGAAGGTTTTGAGGAGGCTTACTGATGTTTTTGTACCTTTGGTCTTGGCAGGTTAGAAATCTGATGTTGACTGGTTTCTTGTTCTGTGGTCCTCTGTTTCTCACTTTCTGCTTCCTCAACACTGTTGCAATAGTATACCACGCTACTGCAGCTCTTCCATTTGGCACGATAATGGTGATACTTCTTATATGGACACTTGTAACTTCACCATTGCTTGTATTGGGTGGAATTGCTGGAAAGAATAGCAAGGCTGAGTTCCAGGCTCCATGCCGCACAACAAAGTATCCCAGAGAAATTCCATCATTACCGTGGTACCGGGCAACTCTTCCTCAGATGGCAATGGCTGGATTTTTGCCGTTCAGTGCGATATATATAGAGCTCTACTACATCTTTGCCAGTGTTTGGGGGCACAGGATTTACACGATTTATAGCATTTTGTTCATTGTCTTCATTATTCTAATTATAGTCACTGCTTTCATTACTGTGGCATTGACATACTTTCAACTTGCTGCTGAAGACCATGAGTGGTGGTGGAGGTATGCATTATTCGTTAAATTTTCAAGTTATAGATTTCAATTCAAATATGCTTTACATGTTGTAAGATTTGATTTAAAATTTAGGCTTTTCCCTTGTTGACCTCCATGGCCTACATTGGCAATGAACTTTACTAGACCTTTCTCATCTTAGATTTCCTAGACATATGTGATTGTGGTGCATGAGCTACTAATTAAACTAGCATGTCATGTTTTTTTTTCTGTTCTGACTCTTCTGTTTAGCAGGGGAAGATATGCAGATGCTACAGAGCTTATAGAACTTGGTTGTGTCAATATACACTAGTTTGTGTTTTATTTCCCCTGAGACGTTTGATTTTTTTATTTGAAACCTTGCTGTATATGTCAGGTTTTTATGTCTGGCTTGTTGCTTTCTCATTTTTTCTCCCTCTTTTCTGGATGAGTTAATAATGTAGACAATTCTATCCAAGTGATCATGAACCTTGCTTCTTTTTTTCCTACCCTGGTATGCTCGCCATTTGTACAAAGCGTCACATGATGCTGAAATAGCTTCATGCATAAGTTCTAAATATATCATGAATTAGCCTGAAGGAAACAGCCCCCTATTTGAGTGATACTTTTCCAATGGCTTTTTCAAATTCATTCCTCTGCTCTATTATACTCCCCCCCCTGCCAGACCAACATTGTGCTGTTATCATTCATTTGCTTTTTGTCTGTCCACTTCTGCAGTTAAATAGGAAAAACTTGGTGCAATATCTGAATAATGTCAATTATCCTACTTTTATTTGCATTACTTTTGATCATGTTGCTCCTCTAAATCTTGCATTCTTTGTGGACATCTTCTTTTGAATCCTTAGTCTTTATCCCTTTTGTGTTCTCTGATCTGAACTTATTAGCCCAGACATAAATTTATTGGAACTTTTCAACTTATTGTAGTTGTGAATTGAACTTGGGTAGCCTTTACGGGGCCAACTTAACTTATTAGAATAAATATGAACTTGTTTTTCTTCAAATAAGTGAAATAAGGTGAGGAAAAGAGAGTTTATGCTCATGCTATCATTACATTATGATTTCAACTGATTTGGTACTTGTTATGACAGGTCCTTCCTATGCGGTGGTTCCACGGGGTTATTTATCTATGGGTATTGCTTATACTACTACTATGCACGCTCTGATATGTCCGGCTTCATGCAAACATCATTTTTCTTCGGCTACATGGCTTGTATTTGCTATGGCTTCTTCCTCATGCTTGGAACAGTTGGCTTCCGTGCTTCACTCCTTTTTGTTCGTCATATATATCGATCAATTAAATGTGAGTAGGTGGTGCAACTTTGATGTTGTCACCAATGTTTTTTGTTCCGTAGGATTAGTGGACAGTGATGTTCTTTGTATTGTAACTATCCCTGACTTCATTCAGGAGAAAGAGTTTGTAATCTTGTATACAGACTTGTCTCTTACCATTTTCCTGTGCGTACCTTTGATTAGTAGTAGTACCCCTTCCCTAACGAGCAGTTTTTGCATTTTCGAAGTAAAAGAATAAGATTAAAGAATACTTAATTCTGTAAAATGCATATTACTAAAGGGAAGATTTGGCACGGAAACTTCTATTTGAGGATTTTCTTTTTTTTTTAAGAACGCCTGAGGTCATTGGGTTCCTGAATTCCTAGTAAGAGGGATGCTGTTTAGCAATTCCCTGGGAAAATGCAAAGCAATCAGAGACAAAAACTTTTACTTAAACCCTTCCTAAATATCCTACTTCGTATTAAGCTTTTATCAAAGTCACGATGGTTAAAAAAAAAAGAGGTTTATGCAAAATAACACAGATTATGTTTAAATGTAAAATGTCATGCTGAATAAAAAGAAAAAATTGCACCAGCCGGGAATCGAACCCGGGTCTGTACCGTGGCAGGGTACTATTCTACCACTAGACCACTGGTGCTGATGTTGTTAAGGAATTCCAGATATTATATTTGTAATGTCTGAAATTATAATTATAATGTAAGCCAATAAAAATATCATAAACCTCTCTGCTCTATCTCCATGATTCGTCTAAACAAGATCCGGATATCATGGAGCAACCATTCATACAATAATACTATAATATGCTCTTGTTATTTTTAATCAATGTACTTATTGAAATAATTCAATCCTTGATTATTCCTGTTTCCCATAATCCCTTAATATACAAACTATACAACTATAATTAAGGCTGACCTTTAGGCAACGTATGATGCTATCCTAATATACATCAGTCAACCAAGATTGCCAAGATAACACTAATCTCTAAATAAAACAAGAATATATTTACATAATATTCTAGTATTCTAACACACCCCCGCAGTCGAAGCGGGAGGCCTACGAACATTAAGACTGTCCCGAAATTCCTCAAATAATACCAAAGGTAGACCCTTAGTGAAGATATCTGCAATCTGATAGCGGGATGGGACATGTAACACACGGACTTGGCCACGAGCGACCTTTTCGCGCACAAAATGAATATCCATCTCAATGTGCTTCGTCCGTTGATGTTGAACTGGATTTTCTGAGAGATAGATGGCACTTACATTGTCACAATAGACCAAGGTAGCTTTGCGGATGGGACAATGAAGTTCTAGTAGAAGATTCCGTAACCAGCAAGATTCTGAGACAACATTGGTCACCCCACGGTACTCGGCTTCGGCACTAGATCGAGATAATGTGGGTTGGCGCTTAGCAGACCATGAGAGCAAGTTATCACCCAGAAACACACAATAGCCAGAGGTAGAGCGGCGGGTATCAGGACACCCACCCCAATCAGCATCAGTGTAAGAGATGTGAGTGGTGACAGAAGAAGGATATAGGTGAAGACCATGATCCAAAGTACCCTGAAGATAGCGTATAATACGCTTAAGAGCTTGCATGTGAATATCTCTAGGATCATGCATAAATAAACACACCTGTTGAACAGCATAAGAGATGTCTGGCCGAGTAAAAGTAAGATACTGAAGAGCCCCGGCAAGACTACGATAATGAGATGGATCCTCATAAGGAGAACTAGAATCCGCACTGAGCTTCGGTTTGGTATCAACCGGAGTAGGAGAAGGCTTGCAAGAAGACATACCAGCTCGTTCAATGATGTCAGTAGCATACTGCTTCTGAGATAAGAACAAACCACCTGCATGACGGGTTACAGCAATACCCAAAAAATAGCTCAAGGGGCCCAAATCTTTCATAGCAAACTCTGCACTAAGGAGAGAAATAATAGATTTGCGAAGAGCATGAGATGAGGCAGTGAGAATAATATCATCCACATATAACAACAAATATGCAGTATCAGAGCCCCGATGATAAATAAACAGAGAATGATCAGAAGTACTGTGAGAAAATCCCAGAGAAGAAACATAATCAGCAAATCGTTGGTACCATGTCCGAGGAGCCTGTTTAAGGCCATAAAGAGACTTTTTCAACAAACAAACATGAGTAGGCCGATCGGGATCACGGTAGCCTAAAGGCTGATGCATATACACTGTCTCCTGAAGGTCTCCGTGTAAAAAAGCATTTTTTTACATCGAGCTGATGAATAGGCCAAGATTTGGAGAGAGCTAGACTGAGGACAGTCCGAATGGTAGCCGGTTTGACAACCGGACTAAAAGTGTCACCACAATCAACACCAACCAGCTGAGTCTTGCCATCACCTACAAGACGGGTCTTATGCCTCTCAAAAGAGCCGTCAGATTTTGCTTTATGAGTAAAAATCCACATGGAACGAATGACATTAGCATTAGATGGACGAGGTACTAATTCCCACGTCTTATTTTTAATTAGAGCATAATATTCATCATCCATGGCCTGTTTCCAATTCGGGTCACGAAGGGCCGACACTGGATTGCGGGGCAAAGGTGATTTAGAGACTGTGGTATGAAGAGAGAACATCTTTTTGGGTTTAAACACCCCCTTTTGGCTGCGTGTAACTGGACCAGATGAAGGAGGAGGGGCCTGAGTAGATGTGGCTGTTGGACCAGGTGGAATAGGCGCAACTATGGGCCCAATAGGAGAGGGGCTAGGTGCGTTTGTGGGGGAAAGGGGGGGTATGACTGGCGCTGGGGAGTTTGGGCCAGGACGGGAGGAGAGAGGCCCAGGAGAAGGGGGACCAGACACGGGTGAGGAGAAGGGCTGGTTGATGGGCCCAGTAGGGGCACTAATCAGACGCGGGCCAGGAAGATGGGATGTTGGGCTATGAGTGACGCGTGGGCTAGGGAGGGTTGTGTTTGGGCCTGGAGCATGTGGCATGGGCTGTGCAGGACTAAGAGGAGGAGTTTGTGGGCCAGAAGTGGGGCTGAAATGATGAACAAGGGAGGGGGAGATGTCAGATTCGAGGAATTCATAAGATGATGAGTTCGGTTGATGCAAGGACGCAAAAGGGAATTGTATCTCATCGAAAATGACATGCCGACAAATAATAATTTTTCGGGAAGAAATGTCATAACATTTATAACCACGGTGATTTGGTGGAAATCCAAGAAAAACACAAGGAGTGGAACGAGCTTGAAGCTTGTTTATAGTGGTGGAAGGATAGAGGGTATAACATAAGCACCCAATGACCCGAAGATGAGAGTAGGATGGTGTTTTGTGATAAAGAATTTGAAGAGGAGATTGGTAGTTCAATTGTTTGCTTGGAAGTATATTAAGGAGATAAGTAGCCATTTGTAATGCATGATGCCAAAATGAAGGGGGAAGGGAAGCATGAGCTAACAATGTACGAACAATGTTGTTGATAGTGCGTATTTTGCGCTCGGCTTTGCCATTTTGAGAGGATGTATGAGGACATGAGAGGCGGAAAGAAATCCCATTAGTCTTACATAGGTCCCAAAAAGGTCCATTATCAAATTCCCCGCCATTATCACATTGTATATTTTTGACTTCCCGTTCAAATTGAGTATGAATGTATGCTCTAAATTGGAGAAATGTGGAAAAAACATCGGATTTCTTAGATAAAGGAAATGTACATAAATAGTTAGAGTAATCATCCAAAAATAACACATAATAACGATGCCCGGAAGAGCTCAAGACAGGAGAAGTCCAAATATCACTATGAATAATATCAAATGGCATAAAAGTAGGATTTATTGATGAAACAAATGGCAATTTAATAAGTTTTCCAAGGGGACAGGAAGGACAAACATTAGAACTACGAGAATGAGTACATTCAATTAATTTATTGGATTTAAGAGAGTCCAAAACAGGAGTGCCCGGATGACCCAACCGAGCATGCCACAGAGAAGGAGCTAGAGCAGCAAAAGTGGATGGAGAGGTGAGAGAGGTTGTGAGAGGATAAAGCTCGCCCTGACTATCACACCTCATGAGGCGCATCCCCGTCCGAAAATCTTTCACAGAAAACCCAAAAGGATCAAATTCCACAGACACAGAATTATCATGGGTAAACTTACGCACAGACACTAAATTTTTGATTAGTTTGGGAGCATGAAGGACATTGTTTAAGGCTAAGGGAGGGTGGGGGGAGGACAATTTAGTAAACCCATAACCACGAATTGGAATAGAGGCACCGCTACCAACAATTATACCACTATTATTGCTCAAATTAAAATAAGACGAGAGAGTACCTTGATTGGGAGTCATATGAGAAGTAGCGCCGGTGTCCATATACCAAGTTGCATCCGATGATTGAAGAGACATAGTGTGCATAGCTTCCTCAATATTGGTGGGAACAAGTGGCCCAGCGGCTGTCATGTATGCTTGTGATGGTCTAGGCCCAAGAATGCTAGGGGAAGATGGGTGGGCCTGCTGCATATTTGATCTGGGCCAAGCAGAAGCATTAGAGGGGTATGGGCAGGGAGGGATGGCCCATGGCATCCAAGGCCAATGCCACGCAGCATTATAGGGAGGTTGCTGCCACGAGCCTTGCTGCTGCTGCCCAGAGCCACGACCACCCCCACTGGTACGGCTGCCACCTCCCCCACCACCACCAGACTTGCCGTCACCGCCAGGAGCACCACCGCGCGAACCACCGCGGTGTTTGCCACCCCCATTTCGCTTGTTATGATGCTGATTTTTGCCATGGCCATGATGAGAACGGGATGCGGAGTCCGAGTTCGAAGATGAATCATCAAATTCACGTGCAACCATGGTTGTGCCGGTGGCCACGGCAGCCTGTTTAGCGAACCCAGCTTCTTCTAACGTGAGCATGGACCTTGCTTGATAGAATGCCGGTAACGGGTTGCTTTGACGAATAAGAGTAGCAACACCATTATAGCTAGGGGTGAGACCCGACACCAACTGCAGGACCAGCCGGTTGTTAGAGACCGGAGCACCAACGTTTTTGAGTTGGTCAGACAACTCCTTAAGCCTTTGACAATAAGCGGAGGCGGTAGGAAAATCTTCCATGTTGGTGTGAGAGAATTCTTGTTCAAGAGAGACGGCACGAGAAATCTTATTGTCTTGGAATATATCACGCAAACGATTCCAAGCCTCCATAGCGGTAGCATCGGGTTCGAGAATGGTATGAAGAAGATCGTGAGAAATAGTAGCGTAAATCCATTGAAGTACGATAGCATCTAAAGTCGACCATAATTCCTTTTCGTCATCGATTTGAGGCACCTTCTCCTTGCCTTTCTCCGGAGAAATAATATGGTGAATAACTTTGTGAGATCGGGCATGAATTTTGAATAATTCGGCCCAAGTGGCATATTGCACATTTTCCATCTCAAGAGTGATAGAAACATGATTTTTATGTTGGAAACACATAAAGCCGGATGAAAAGAATTTTTAGACTCAGTCATGGTGGCTGACTAAGGTGGTCGGCTGGTGAGAAGGTGGCCGAAAATACTAGGGCAGCGGAAGCAGTGAAGAGGGAAGAGAGAAGAAGGAAAGAAAAGAGGCCCTAGGAAAAAACTGATACCATGAAATAATTCAATCCTTGATTATTCCTGTTTCCCATAATCCCTTAATATACAAACTATACAACTATAATTAAGGATGACCTTTAGGCAACGTATGATACTATCCTAATATACATCAGTCAACATTGCCAAGATAACACTAATCTCTAAATAAAACAAGAATATATTTACATAATATTCTAGTATTCTAAGTTTCTAACACTTATGACTCGTTGTAAATGTTATTAATTTTTTAACCAATGGATTTAATCAATGCATTTATGATAAGATGCAGGGCACGATCCATGAACCGCGAGAAACGCGTTATCCGTATACATCTAGAGTATTTTCTCAATATTTTTAAGGAATCATGCTCTAATATGGCAATATTATAATCGTATTATGGCACTATAAATAGTTTTCTATGTCGAATGAAGCAAAGCACATCAATCACAAATTACATAAAAGCAAATACATAAACAAAGGAAGGTGAGGTAAAATGGCAGCACCGGTAATTATGTGTCTTAAATCTGACTACAACAACAAATATTTACGGTATCGTTATGAAGATGTTCAAACACATGGCCTTCTCCAATTTGCTGCTGATAAGGTAGTGGAATTTGTTAGAAAATTACTAAAGTTTTGATTTACTTCAATATTATATATGTTTCTTATTAATGTTGGTTTCTATTCTCTGTGTTTGGAATAAAAGGTTATGGATCCATATGCTCAATTTGAGATGGAGAACTCGAAGACTTTTGATGGTCTTGTGTCTTGTCCATCTTAAATGTCGCTACAATAACAAGTATCTAGTTAGGTAATGTTTTAGTATTGAGCCTTGTTTTACTTAAGCGTTTTTATTTTTATTTTTATTTTTATTTTTAAGGAAGATATATATGCATTTATCAGTTTAAGCCCATGAGATGATAGTTTATATCAGTTAACTCAAAATATATCAGTTTAACCCAAACATTTGTCACTTTTTACTAGACATTTGTTACATTATCTAGAGAACATCTATTAGTTTGACTCAAAACATTTACCAGTTTAAGCCCATGAGCTGATAGTTTATACCCATAAATTGATAACAGGACCTCAACCCAATCATTTGACTGAGATCGTCTCCTACAAGATGTTTTGTTTATATATATTTAGAAGAATATAGTCAAAATATGTGAATAGTGTAAAAATCAAAGTTGAACATGTATTATAAAAACAGAGGAGTGCTATTTTAGAAAACTTATTTAATATTTATTTGAAACCCTAAGGACCACATATACTAAAACAGAAATTCTTGGGTGTAACAAGTCACAAAGCACTGCTTATTTTGTAAAAATAACTCAAATGACATCAAATAAATGATATAATGACATAAATTCATGTCATTATTTGTATAGTCCATGTCATTCTTGTTAGACTCTATGCCATTATGCATGTTATGCAATAAGTTATGGTGTAAGTGTAACATGTTACACCCAAGACACACTCATATTAAAATCCTTTTTAAGGTGGAAGAATCTTTGCATTACAACACTCGTAATTATTAAGTGGAGGTGAGGATGTTAATAGCGTCCATACATGTTAAAACTAAGAGCAACCACTTTTAAGTTAAATCGTTTTGCCATCATTATAAGTATAATCATTTTATTATCTTCGCATGATAAATGTTTGTTAAGAGGTTAAAGTAAAGTATAAAGATAATAAAAAAAAATTGAACAAAAAAATTATAGGGTACTCATATGTTATATATATTCTTATGATATTAACAGATGGTCCCCAAATCATTATTGGATCACTGCATCGGCTAACAAAATTGACGAAAACAAAAGCAGCTGGACTTGTACATTGTTTGAACCTAGTTACATTGGTGATCGTGAAAACCAAAAAATGCGACTATTGCATGTTCAACTTGGTCATTATGCGTGCTTATGGAGGATAGGTGCCCCCTTCGATTCTTGCTTATTTGCAGGATCAAAGGACATTGATCGAGACTCATGTGATGTTATCACCTTTGTATATGAAGAAAATAGAGTTTACATAGCCTAAGATAAATTAACATTTAACGTTTACTTAGCTGCACATATTCTTTTGTATTCTTTTCACCTAGGATCCTGTTTTTTATTTTTTTGTCTCTTGTATAGCTGTTCTTTTCCTTAGCTTTAATTGGTTAAGGTTGTTTATATATAGTGATGTAAAGTTTCCTAGGTTAGGTTGTAAGTTTTTGATTGCGTCGTCTTAAAGGTGTAATAGAAAAGGAGAGCAAATATTTTGCTGCTTCATCATAAATATTTTTCTGAGAAAAGATTTGAACTTTGATATTCACCTTGATTAGAAAGTGCTTACTTTCTTCATGGTATCAGAGCTTTAAGGTATCAGCAACTTTAAAACTCAAAATTGTTCAAGGTGAAGATCATAAAAGAGTCAGACATGGCTGGAAAGGAAGAAGAAACCGGAGCAGCAGGATACATTGATCCATTGTACCTGTCAAGTGCAGATGGACCACAAATGCAGTTGAGCACGATGTTATTCGATGGAGGTAATTTTCTTAATTGGAGTAGGAACATAAAAATGGCTTTAGGTTCTAAAAACAAACTGGGTTTCATAGATGGAAGTTGTGCTAAACCTGAAAATACCTCTAAGGATTTCAATAAGTGGCTCAGAAATGATTATATGATTAGATGTTGGCTCTTTAAATCTATGACTGTGGGTATGGCTCAAAGTTTGATGCTTATGGAATCCTCTAAGCAACTTTGGGATGAACTTGTGGAGAGATATGGGGAGAGTAATGCACCACAGTTATATCAGCTGAAGAGATAAGTGTCTAAACTGGAACAAGACAAACTGACTGTGTCTGAGTATTATTGTCGGTTGAGAAAGTGTTGGGATGAAATACAAGCGCTTGAAATTCTGCCTTCATGTGAGTGTGGGGCTATGAATAAATGCATCTGCAATTTACAGAAGAAGTTGTTGGAGATGATTGAAAGAAATAAATTAATTGATTTTCTTATGGGGTTGAATGAGAAGTATGAGAATGTGAGGGGTAATATTATGGGAATGGACCCATTACCTACTGTGAACAAGGTTTTTCACCTTGTACAGCAGGTGGAAAAACAAAAGGAGGTTACATCTGGTAATGGAAGAGGTGTTGGTGAGAACACAGTACTGAGTGCTTTTCAAGCTAGAAAATATGAGCAGAAGGATTTTGGGAAGAGAGATTACAAGAGGGAGAAAATGAACAAGAAATGTGACCATTGTGGATTTAAGGGTCATACTAAGGTTGAATGTTTCAAGTTGCACGGGGAACCACAATGGTTCAAAGAGCTTCAGAAAGGAAAAGGTGGAAGGAGATTTGCTGGAAATGTGGAGAAACAAAATGATGATGTGGGAGATGATACACCTTTAGATGATGATATATATGATTTTGAGAGTGGAAGTAGTACAAGTAGGAAGCCAGATGCAGGAATGATTTCAGCAGTGGTCAAGGAAGTGATGAAGGCATTTTCTGCCAATCAAGGAGGAAGCAACGCTAGAGGAGACACAGCTAGAATGAGTAACTTTGCAGGTAAACTGTATGCTTCTAATGTAAATAATTATAATGATAACTATGATTGTGGAAGTTGGATAGTAGACACAGGAGCTTCAGATCATATGGGAGGAAACATTAAAATGTTTTCAGAACTCAGAAAGCTTGAGAAAGGTGTTAATGTGGGGCTCCCTGATGGTAGTGTGAAGAGAGTAAGTCAAGTAGGAACTGTGAAGCTTACTCCTGAGATAACTCTCAAGAATGTGATTTACATTCCTGAGTTCAAGAACAATTTACTATCTGTAAGTAAGGTGGTGGAAGGAAGTGATATTAAGGTGAGTTTTAACAAACATGGTTGTGCTTTTCAGGACCTCTGCAGTAATGAAGAAATAGGATATGCAGAAGAGAGACATGGACTCTACAAGTTTCAGGAGAGGAAGAAAGGTGGGAAAGAGATGAAGAAAGTAGATGATCAGAAGTTTGTAGGGAATGTTAGGAGTAATTTGAACAAGGTTAATTTGAATGTAATGCATGCTAGACTTGGACATAGTTCCTTGTCTAAGATGGAACACTTAGAGTTTTGTAATTGCAAAGGAATTAAAGAGTTTTTTTGTGACACTTGCCATCTTGCTAAACACCATAAATTGCCCTTCTATCCTAGCAAGAACAATGCTTCTCATGCTTTTGATTTGATACATGTTGATTTGTGGGGTCCATACAGGACCAAAAATATAACTGGAGCCAGTTACTTTCTCACTATAGTTGATGACTATAGTAGAGTAACCTGGACTCATCTTTTGAAAAATAAAGAGATAGTGAAGGATGTTCTTTCAGGTTTTCTTGCACATGTAGAGACTCAATTCAATGCAAAAGTGAAGGAGATGAGAAGTGATAATGGTACCGAGGTAGTTCAGGAAGAATGTGGAGACATGTTGAGGAAGAAAGGGATTGTGCATCAAAGAAGCATACCTGGGAATCCCCAGCAGAATGGGAGAGTAGAGAGGAAACATAGATTTCTTCTTGAAACAGCTAGATCCATTAGGCTTCATGCAGGTCTTCCTAAGTATCTATGGGGAGAATGCATTCTTTCTGCCACACACTTAATTAACTTGTTGCCTAGTGCTGTCATCAATTGGATGACACCTTATGAAAGGTTAATGGAAGTGAAACCTAGCTATGAACATCTAAGAGTTATTGGATGTTTATGTTATGGAACCAAAAATAACAAGAGGGGTGATAAGTTTGAGGAGAAAGGGGTGAGAAGTATCTTGGTGGGGTATCCATATGCTCAGAAAGGATACAAGTTATATGATTTGAATGAAAAAAAAATTATACTTGAGTAGAGATGTTGTCTTTCTGGAAGAAATATTTCCATTTCTGGATCCTTCAGTTGAGAAGGATGCCATGAAATTGAGATTTAACCAAATGCCTGGATGTAAGTTTGATGTTGTGCAGGAAACTGAAGAGAAGATTGATGAAAACAATGAAGAAATGCAAGAATCTGTGTATATTGGTGAACACACAGATGAAAGAGCAGAGAGAACAAGTTCTGCAAAACCTGAAACAGAACAAGAAGATAGAAACACAGTGACTGTTCCAGCTAATGGACATGATCTAGTGGAAATCATTCCTGAACCAGAGACTGAAGAACACAGTGAGGTAAATGAAGAAGCAGTAAGACCTGCTAGGGTGAGAAATGTGCCAAGAAGGTTAGCTGATTATGAGTACAAGCTGCCTCCCAGCAACTTGAATGCATCACAGAAAAATAGGAGCAGTTTCAATGTGCAAATTATGGATGACAGTTTTGCATACCCTGATGATTATTTGTGTTCTTTGAACAATGTCTTGCAAATCAAAGAACCAAGCAGTTATAAAGAAGCCTCACAAGACTCTGGATGGGTTGCAGCCATAAAGAAGGAGATAGAAGCTTTGGAAAATAATGAGACATGGGTAGTGACAGACTTACCAACTGGGAGTCATGCTATTGACAGCAAGTGGGTCTATAAGACAAAAATGAGGCCAGATGGAGCAGTTGAGAGACTTAAAGCCAGACTGGTAGCCATGGGAGACAAGCAAATTAAGGGTAAAGAGTATAAGCTTACTTTTTCACCTGCTGCAAAATTTACTAGTGTGAGAATCCTTATTGCTCTAAGTGCTATGATGGGTTGGAAATTGCATCAACTTGATATTAACAATGCATTCCTGCATGGTTATATAGAGGAAGAAATTTATATGAGACCTCCTCCAGGTTCTCAAGAGAGACTAGATGGAAAGGTTTGCAAATTGCAGAGAAGCTTGTATGGGTTGAAACAAGCATCACGACAGTGGAACATCCAATTAAGAGAATTTCTCATTGTAAGGCAATTCAAGCAATCTAAAAGAGATTATTCTCTCTTTTGCAGAAAACAACAGGGGAAGTTATGTATCATTTTGGTGTATGTGGATGATCTTTTGATCAGTGGGGATGATATGGAGTATATTGATGTGATAAAGACATAATTGAATGACACTTTCACTGTCAAAGACCTTGGTGAAATGAGATATTTCCTTGGTCTTGAGGTTGCAAGGAACTCACAAGGCATTATGTTGCACCAAAGGAAATATGCTTTGGATATAGTAGCAGACTCAGGACTTCTACATTGCAAACCTGCTAAATTTCCTTTTCCTAAGGGAATTAAGTTATCTACAGATGAAGGGGAAGTCATGAAAGACCCTGAACAGTATAGAAGGCTCATAGGTAGACTTCTCTACCTTAATCTTAGTAGACCTGATCTATCTTACTCAGTTCAACAACTGAGTTAGTTTATGAGTTGTCCTAGACAACCTCATTGGGATGCTGCTATGCATGTGGTAAAATATTTAAAAGGAAGTACTACCTCCGTCCCAGAATAGTCTGAACACTTTCCTTTTATGTTTGTCCCAAATTAGTTTGAACACTTCTTTTTTTGGCATGGTCCCACCATTAATATATTGTTTCTTTTACACATCTTTGGCCCACACTCTACATTTTATCAATAAAAAGTTACCTAAGTTTCTCTCTCCTCTAATAAAAAATACCCCACCAACTCCTATCACATCTACTTTTTAAATAAAATAACATTTGATAACCACACTACAACTTATCACCTTAAACTACGTGTCCCAACAAGTGTTCAGATCTTTCTAGGACGGAGGGAGTATCTCACAAGGATTGTTTTATCCAGCTGATTCTGCATTGAACATGACTGGTTTTTGTGATGCTGATTGGGGAGCATGTGCTTTCAGTGGAAGGTCTCTTACAGGTTACTGTGTGTTCTTAGAAGGGTCTCTGGTCTCTTGGAAGACTAAGAAACAGAAGACAGATTCAAAATCCTCAGCTGAATCTGAGTATCGATCCATGTCTCAAACTACTAGTGAGTTAGTGTGGATAGATGGTATCATTATTGAAGATCTTACTCTATCCATTCCTCATCCTGTCACCTTGTATTGTGACAATAAAGCTGCTCATTACATTGCTCAGAACCCTGTGTATCATGAAAGGACCAAGCACCTTAAGCTTGACTGTCATTATGTGAGGGAGCACATTGAAGAAGGGTTCATCAGTACAGCTTACATCAAGTCCTCCTCACAGCTAGCAGACATCATGACTAAGTCATTGTCTGAAGCTCAACACAATTATCTTTGCCTCAAGTTAGGCCTTTGTATCTTAGACAAAGTCCTACTTGAAGGGGGGTGAAGAAAATAGAGTTTACATAGCCTAAGATAAATTAACATTTAAGGTTTACTTAGCTGCACATATTCTTTACTTAGTTGCACATATTCTTTACTTAGCTGCACACATTCTTTTGTATTCTTTTCACCTAGGATCCTGTTTTTTATTTTTTTATCTCTTGTACAGCTGTTCTTTTCCTTAGCTTTAATTGGTTAAGGTTGTTTATATATAGTGATGTAAAGTTTCCTAGGTTAGGCTGTAAGTTTTTAATTGCACCGTCTTAAAGGTGTAATAGAAAAGGAGAGCAAATATTTTGCTGCTTCATCAGAAACATTTTTCTGAGAAAAGATTTGAACTTTGATATTCACCTTGATTAGAAAGTGCTTACTTTCTTCAGTATATGGGGATCTCTGTATAAAATTCCCAAACAAGTGGGCATTTAAAGGTGATAATGGGAAATGTTTGGGCTCAATTGATCAGCAGCCCAATAAAGAGCCTGGAAGCCTCCTAGAGCATGGGCAGGTGGCAGCAATGGGTCCCACTTGTAAAGGTTGACCTAATCACCAGCATTGGGGAAATCCCTAAAAGGATGAAATGACCATTGCCGGAAAAGGCAGCATGCCCATTGCTACCAAAAAGGCCCATCTGAATAATGTTTCCTGTCTGGGAAATCCCCAACACTATAAAAACCAACTGTCTCATCAATGAACAGGTATTGAATTCTCACCTAACAAACTAGAGCATCTCTCTCTAGACTTCACTTCTCTCTCTACCTCAATCACATCTGACTTGAGCGTCGGAGGGGCGATCCCGGAAACACCCCCGGGGTAGTCTAACCTTGTTTTGCAGGATTCAGGCATACGGACATCGAAGCTCAGGCGAACGCTCTTGGGCCCACATCAAATCTCACAACATAATACAATCCTTAATTTCTTAGCGTAAACAGGTTTGGCGCCGTCCGTGGGGACAAGTACAAGAAGTTACTTCGCCACCACTCAAAGAAGATTCACCTTGTTGCTACTCAGCAAAATCCCTCTCAGAGTCACTTAGCAATGGCCCCAGCCAAGAGCACACGTACCAGGCAGCCCTCGGCACAGGGTCAGAGGTCCGAAAGAGACCCATCCCCATCTCAACAAAGGAGGTCCGAGCGGCCCAAAACGCCGACCGTTCAAACCCTCGATCATGAGGAAGAAGAGCAGTCCATTGAAAATGGACCGCAACCATCGAACCAGCTACAGCACGCTGACCCCCAGCCCATCTCTACTGCGGACATCAACATGATAGCCGCTCAGCTCCAGCGGACCTTGCAACAGAGCCTGATAGATATGTTGGCCAACCTACAGCAAGGACGCTCCCTTCAGCCCCCTAAAGACCAGGCCCTGGTCCCTTCCCTTCGGGCGGAGAACCACGGTCAGCCTAGCCGGCAGCAATCGGGAGCAAGGGAATACAGTCAGCCTGGTCAGCGCCGATCAAAGCAGGGGGAGGGAGACCGACGCGAGTCTAAAGGGAAGATCGGCCGAGCTAGGCGACGAAACTCACGTATCCAAGTCCCCTCGGGGCAACGCGGGTCACAAGCAAAACGATGCCCGACACTTCCTCAACGAGAAGCGCCTCAGCAAAGGTTATGATGCGAGGCACATATTAAACAAAAAGGCCGCTCAGCGCGAGGGTCATGGTGATTCTGCTCAATCGAACCCCATTCGAATCAACAGTGGGGCACTCAAGTTCATGGTCCCATTCAGCCAGGCCATACTCGAGGCACCCAACCCGGGAAAGGTCAAAACGCCCTCTGTCGAACCATTCGCGGGCCTGACCGACCCGGATGATCACATGGCCACATACAAAGCACAAATGAGCGTTCAAACTGGCTGCGAGGCCACTTGGTGCCGTTTCTTTCCCACGACTCTGAAAGGACTGGCCCTAAACTGGTTCCAAGAGCTTCCCGCCGGGATCATAACGGATTTCTCAGTGCTCGAGGACCTATTCCTACACCAGTTTATCGCCGGAAAGAGACAAAAGAAAACGAGTCTCCACTTAATGGGAGTCAGGCAGGAGAAAAACGAAAGCCTGGCCGACTACATCAAAAGGTTCAATGAGGAGTCATTAAAAATCTCCGATCTACAAGATGCTGTGGCTTTCGCCGCCTTAATGTCTGGCCTTCAGCCTGGTCGGCTCAGATGGTCCTTGGCTGAGAACGAAGTGAAAACCTTCTCCGAAGCAATGACTCGGGCTCAAAGATTCATCCAAGCAACAGACATATGTCGTCACTCAGACGACGGGAGCAAGAAGAGGAAGGAAGAAGGAAATCACAAGGACCGGTCACAAAGCGCAAGAAAAACATGTGGTCGGTCCGATAGGTTTAACGATCATGGCATCGACCCCCGATTCAACAAGAACAGAAGAGAAATCTACTTGGACATCAAGGACAAGTCCATGATGCCCCGCCCACCTCCCATCGGGACGTCGGTCGCCCTGGCGAGACAAAAGTCAATGGTGCGAATTCCACAAAGAGTGCGGTCACACCACCAAGGATTCAGGGAACTTAAGAAATCCTTGGACAACCTAGCCTGACCGTGGGAAGCCGAACCGGTACCTCAAGCACTCTAGGGAGGAAAAGGGCAAACAAAAGGTTGGTCCATCCAACAAGGGGACACAGAGGGCTTCATCGGGGTTATAGCGGGTGGCTTCGCGTCGGGCGGCCTTACGGCCGCTCGCGCAAGGCCCACCTCCAAAGTCTAAAGCACCGTGTACTCGATGTACATCATCCCCGACCCGACCGTCCCATCATGACATTCGGCGAGTCCAGTCGGCCCCCGCACACGCCCCCACGATGACCCCTTGGTCATTCAACTCAAAGTGGCTAATGCCGCAGTCAAGCGGTGTTGGTGGATAGTGGATCTTCAGCGAGATATAATCACACCGGAGTGCCTCAGAAACCGAAGTACAACGAGAAGGATGTAACCCCGCTCAATCGCCCACTCATAGGCTTCGGGGAAATTCGGTACATCCAATCGGATCCATTAAATTGCTCGCTTCGGATGGGAGAGAAAGGCAAAGGAAGAAGCCTACCGATTGACTTCCTAGTGGTGGACATCCCTCTACCATACAACATCATAATGGGAAGACCAACTCGAATAAGGTCAAAGCAAAGAATTTCCATTTATCGCCTTCTTATGCGCTTCGAAACCGACGAGGGTAAAGCTCGGAAAGATCCAAGGGGATCGGCGGGCGCTAGAGAATGTTATGTGAACAATCCAAAAGCAAGGTCGACGTCCAAGAGGACTCGAAGAAAAGAAAGCGAGAAGATGGTCAGCCCTCAAGTGAGCTCGGGGTTTACCTTTCTGAGAACCCCAAGCAATACGAACGCCCTCAGCCGGCTGAGGACGACGAAGAAGTCATCATTGATGAGAAACATGGTCGGACTCGAGAGTAGGCAAGGCCATGGACCCTCAAACAAGAAAAGAGATCATTCAAGTTCTAACAGTTACGTGAGACGTCTTTGCCTACGAAGCCAATGAAATGCCGGGCTCGACCCTAAAGTGATGTGCCACGAGCTAAACATCAAAGAGGGGTTCAAGCCGGTCGGCCAAACAAAAGCCGAGGCATCAAGGCCCCGAAAGGAATGTCGCGGCGTGCAGAGGTCAAGAAATTGCTTGAAGCAGGGTTCATTGAAGAATGTCAGTACTCGGAATGGCTGGCCAACGTCGTCCTAGTCAAGAAGTCGAGTGGGGCATGGAGAATGTGCGTGGATTTTACAGACCTGAACAAGGCCTGCCCAAAAGACAACCACCCTCTGCCCAAAATCGACTGACCGGGGTAGACTCAACAACAGGACATGCTCTCCTGAGCTTCATGGATGCAAACACGGGGTATCACCAAATCCCGATGGCAGAGCAAGATCGGGTTCACACCGCCTTCGTCACCAATCAAGGGGTGTATTGCTACAAGATGATGCCCTTCGGACTCAAGAACGCAGGGGCTACGTATCAGCGGACAGTAAACAAAATATTCAGCGCCCAACTGGGTCGGAATATAGAAGTGTACGTTGACGACATGATCGTCAAAGCAAGATTCAGTGGCGATCACCCCTCGATTTAAAAGAGACCCTCAGCACCTTGAGGAAATTCCGCATGATGTTGAACCCCAAGAAATGCGTCTTCGGAGTGAAGGGAGGGAAGTGCCTCGGATTCCTGGTGGATGAGAGGGGAATCGAAGCTAATCCCGACAAAATCAAAGCAATAATGGAAATGAAGTCTCCTCGAAATGTAAGAGAAGTACAACGCCTAACCAGGGCCGTCCGGCCGCCCTCGGCCGCTTTCTATCACTCGCAGTAGATAAGAGCTTATGCTTCTTCAAAGCTCTGAAAAGAAAAGAATTCGCTTGGGATGACGAAGCCGAGCAGGCTTTCACCTCCCTCAAAACGCATCTATCAACACTCCCAAAATTGATATCCCCCCCGGGGAAACATTGTTCATTTATTTGGCTATTTCAGAGTACGCACTCAGCGCTGTTTTGATAGCCGAAAGAGAAGAAAAACAACACCCGGCCTACTTCATAAGCCACGCCTTTCGAGGAGCAAGAGGCCAAATACAACTAAGTGGAAATAATGGCTTTCGCCTTAGTAATGGCTAGCGGAAGCTCAAACCTTACTTCCGTGCTCATCCTATTAAGGTCCTCACTAGTCGGCCCGCTCGGAAGCTTATCGAAAGCGGGAACCACTCTAGCTCGGATGACCGATTGGGCGGATCGCCTAGCCGATTTTGGGTTAGAATATGAGCCCGGAAGGGCGATCAAAGCCCGAGCCTTGGGCGATTTCATAACAGAGTGCACATCCAGGCCCCCAATCAGCAGGCAAGATAGCTGGGAGCTGCAAGTGGATGGCTCGTCTACCAGGACAGGTTGTGGAGCCGGACTGGTCATCAAACCCCCGGTCGGAGAAAAGATGGAATACGCCATCAAATTTGAGTTCTTGGGCTCCAACAATGAAGCCGAATATGAAGCCCCGATCCTCGGATTGGAGTTATGCATCTTGGCCGGGGCAACCGTGATCAATGCTAAATCCGACTCGCAGCTGATAGTAGGTCAGGTATCAGGCGAATACGAGGCCAAAGAAGACAACATGAGAATGTATTTGGCCAAGGCCCAGGACATAATCAAAAAGCTATCTCAGTTCAAAATCGCCCACATACCGCGATCGGAGAATCAGCAAGCTGACGCTTTAGCCCGAATGGCTAGTTCGGCAGAAGGGTCGGCTCCCCGAACAATCATGTGGGAAGTCCTTCGGCAGCCCTAGCATCAATGTCAAGGAACTACTTGTATTGAATCGGACGTCCGAATGGATGGATGAGGTAGTCAGATATTTGAGAGACGGGAAACTACCTGAGGATCACAAGGAGGCTGATCGGGTAAAACACAAGTCCGGATGGTTTCTATGGCACGAGGATCAACTCTACAAGAAGTCCTTCACCCATCCCTTACTTAAATGTGTCACCCCCGAGGAAGGAAATTACATCCTCAGGGAAATCCACCAAGGGGCTTGTGGAAGTCACCAAGGGGGAAGGACCATAGCTGGAAAAGCTCTCCGAGCCGGATACTACTGGCCTACTCTGAAAACAGACGCTCAGGAGCTGGTAAAGAGATGTCCGTCCTGCCAGATCCATTCGGATATCCCCCGAGCACCAACCACCCCCGACAACAATTCAGGCAGACCCTGCCATTTGATAAGTGGGGCATGGACCTACTCTGACCATTTCCCCGACCTCGTGTCAAAGAAAGTTCCCGATAGTCGCCATCGACTACTTCACCAAATGGACTGAGGCCGAACCACTCTCCTCCATAACGGATAAACAAGTTCAAGCGTTCATTTGGAGGAACATCATCACCAGATTCGGAGTTCCCAGAGTTCTGATCTCCGACAATGGACGCCAATTCAACAACGGCCCGACCCGGGATTATTGCGCTCGGTTCGAATATGTACCAAATTCTCCGCTAGCCTCAAGGCCGCAAACGAACGGGCAAGCCGAGCTCGGCCAATAAAATAGTTCTCAAAGGAATCAAGAAGTCTCTGGAGGCTGCCAAAGGAGCATGGGTCGATGACCTGCCTGGAGTCCTCTGGTCGGCCAGAACCACTGCCAAGGAAGCAACGGGGCACTCGCCTTTCACCCTGGTATACGGGAGTGAGGCGGTCCTACCAGTGGAGGTCGGCATCCCTTCTCCTCGAATGACCTTCTACGACTTCGAGAAGAATGAGGAAGAAAAACCGATCAACTTAGACTTGCTGCCAGAAACAAGGGGCAACGCGCTGCTGAAATCTATCCAGTACAAGCAAAGAGTTACTCGGATGTTTAATCGCCGAGTGAGGTCCCGGCCAATCCAACTCCACGATTGGGTCGTTCGAAAGGTCGAGGCCACTGGGCTCTCACACCTGAAAGGAAAGCTAGGACCTAACTGGGATGGCCCATACAAAGTAACAGAAATTATTAAGCCAGGCACATTCCGACTAGAATCCGCCGAGGGCATCCCCTTGGCCCGACCTTGGAATGCAGACAACCTTAAGAAGTACTATGTGTAAAGTTTGTTACTTGCAATAGGGGCATATATTGTAATAGCTTACTTGTAGCCGGTCGGCATTTTTGTAGTCGGTTTCAAATGTAATGAATTGGTACGCCCGATCGGCATATTTTACACCTCGTCCAAACTATTAGGCTTCGACCGAGTCAAAATGGTTGGCGCCATATCTCCAAGTTATTCTTTGGTCGGAATTTCGAACAAGTCGGTCGGAATTATGTTAAGACTTAACCGACCAAAACAATCCGAACTCTTCCCGAAATGATTGCTTGGTCGGATTTTCGAACTAGTCCGGAATTATGTTAAGACTTAACCGACCAAAACGGCTCAAACTCCTCCTGAAAGGACTGCTGGTCGGAGTTTCGAACAAGTCAGTCGGAATTAATTTATGACTTAACCAGTCAAAACAGTTCGGACTCTTCCCGAAATTATGGCTGGTCGGAATTTCGACCAAGCCAATCGGTATAAATTAAGACCTAACCGCACCGATGTCATTGTTAGTCCGCTCGGAAAGAGCAATGGTCGGTCGGGCAAGATTGCAATCAACAAACAAGAAAACGTAAGCCAAAAGATAAGTTTTCATTGATTATAGAAGAAATAATTACAAAGACAAGAAGGGCAAAATTTAAAAGAAAGCTAAAGTACAAAAAGCCCTCTAAGAGCTAGGGGGATGGGGAGGGTCGGGTCACGCCCTCGGCATTGGGCGTCGGTGTTATCGCCGACCGGCTCCTCCCCGAGACCGACTCCCTCGGCCACATCAACGTCATCGTCGACGTCATCGCCATCAACAACGTTGACATCCACGCGACCCTCGTCCCCCTCATCCTCCTCGGAGCTGGTCCCCTCGGCCAGAATCTTGGCGTTATCAATATCGACCGACTCCTGGTAACCCGACCAGACCTCGGCCCAGACCAAATCAGGATGAGTCTTGGCCAAGACATTTTTCAGACGGTCAAGGGCTTCGTCCTCCCCCATTTTATGGGCGACGCTGCCGACCTCGTTGGCATACGCCTCGGCGGCCTCAGTCTTCTCCCACTCGGAGAACCATTGCGCCTCGGTCTTCACTTGGCCCTCAAGCTCAACCAGCTTAGCCTCGAGCTCCGCCACCTTCAACTCGGCGGCTGCCTGCTTGGCGAGGGCGTCATCCCGAGCAGTACGAGCCAAGTCGCGGGCAAAGCGTTAGGTCGGCCTTCTCCTTCTCCCACTTCGTCCGCTCGGAGTCAAAGGTCTCCTGATCTTTCTTAATGGCGGCCATGGCATCCTCGAGTTTGGACTCGGCAATGCGCTTGTCCTCCTTGGCCCGATAAACTTCATCAAAATGTTTTTTGGCCTTTTCTTTGAGGTCGGCAATTTCCTCAGCCAAGCTCACCCTATTTTGAGCAACGTTGGCCATCCGAGCAGAGAACTGAAACAAAGAACAAAAAGCGAGATGAAAGCCGAATCAGAGTAAAGAATCAGAAAGCAAACTAAAAAGACAAAGACACTTACGTCAAGCCAGGAGCGAAACAGCTCGTTGGTCTCATTCGGACCGTGAGTGAGCTGAATATACTCCCGGTCGGCGGGAGTATAAATATGATCAATGGCAGCTGTCCACCGCTTATCCTTCTCCTTCCGGCTCAGCCCGGTGAAAGGGACGTCCGGCGCTACCACACCCCTCGAGCTACCACCAGGCAACTCCTCGAAGGGGGACAAGGGGGTGTATTGGGGGCTCCCGACCGGCCTGAAGTCGGATGAATGAAGAGAGATATCCCCCCCGTCGGTCTGATGCTGGTGACCCCTGGGGCTAAGAACCTCCACCGACCTGCTCCGCTCGGCCTCCGCACGAGCAACGGCCTTTTCCCGCTCAGCCTTGGTCCGAGCGACGGCCTTCTCTCGCTCGGCCTTGGACCGAGCGACAGCCTTCTCAGTTTGAGCCACCTTGTCGGATGACCGCTCTTTCCTCTTTTTGCTCTTCGGCTTGACGGGGTCCTGCATAAGGGAAGATAACATCGGAAAACAAAAGAGCCGGTCGGGCCAAAATATAAACAGTAAAAAGGCCAGATTTTCACCTTCGGAGGAGCGGGAACCTTCAAGGTCTTGGCTGCAATTTCAGCCTTCAACCGAGCAGCTCTCATGGCTGCAACATTCAGCTTGTCGGCCATTGTTGGGTCGGTTTCTTCGAGGTACGCTCGGGCAGGCTCTGCAGCAAAGCAAAACAAAAAGTTAGTCAAAAACACAAAACCGTAACATTGACAATACCAACCACCTCAGCCAACTCCCCGGCAGATTACCCTTCGGGAAAGTCGAGCTCAGACCCATAGCCGAGAGAAAATGCTCGTCTCGGAAAAGCTTGCAGTCGGGCAGCCATTGCCCGGGTACGAATACCTCGCCCCCGTCGACGATCCTCGCCTCGGTCTGCATATAGCAGGCCGCGGCTCCTTCCTCGTCATCTAGATCTCCCACTCGGTAATTCAAAGCAATGATGGGCTCATCCGAGGGCGGAACCAAAGGAATCCCCCAGTCCCCACCGAAATACGCAAAGGCAAATTCTCGGCGGAACCCTTTCTGGGAGGTGGGGAGATTGAGGACGGTTCGATACCCTGGCCGGATCTGGAAGCTCCACCAACCTGGTCCGTTCTTGGCTGCCATGACCTCGACCGACCTATACAAGTGCCTCCATAATTTGAGGGTTGGTCTGACGTCAATAAGGTTGCACAGACTTGGAAGGCACCGATTCCGCCCCCAGAATTCGGGGAGACTTGGCGGATCGCCAAGTTATAGGCGTTCGCAAGAACTCCTTCACGAAAGGGGTCAAAGGAAACCGAAGCCCCATATCCATGGATTTGTAGTAGGCATCGCAACGCAACCGGGAGGGGGCGAGATAACGGTATGGTGTGCCTCTGGTCGGACCAAGTAGAAGGGGTCCTTTATTTGAAACCTTGTCGCTGTGCCCTGAGGTCCCTCGGTCGCCGATTTAATCACCCCCGGCTCGGGAAAGAATGAGCCTGGACCTCCTTTTGGATCGAGGTCGGGATATTCCAATCCCCGACCCGATGTAGATGCTTCTCCTGCTCCCCTCGGCATGGCCCTCACTACATCAGAAGATAGATACTTATCTAAGTAACTCCTTGAAGGAGGATAGGCCAATGAAACCTCCCAAGGGTAGGGAATGACTCCCTCGGCTTCATCCTCCACTGAAGAAGACGGACTCGGGAGAGCAACCGTGTCGGGCACAGCCGAGGGGTCGGGACAGTTTATTATCGTCGACACCAGAGTTATTCCCATCCCCCTCACCTCCTCGGCAAGATTATAGGAAGGTGAGGCCAGAGGTGTCGACGACTCGGACGAATCTCCCATTATTTATAAACAAGGGAGTCGGCCGAGATTATTCGAAAGAAAAGGAAAGAAAGAGAAAACTTAAAAGAACAAAAGCGTACCTGGTCGGACGAAGAAGCTGGAAGAAGAACTTGGGCAAATTGAGAGGATTTGGAGATTTTTGAGAGAGAGAATGAGGAAATGAGCAAGTGATCCTCAAATTCTCTCTCCTCACATACATATATAGGGGTACCTCGGGGGATGCGCAACGCAAACCCCCCCGCGTCGCTCTAATGGGCTTCTGATAAGGGCCCAACTGGACCTACTCAGTCCATTCAGTGAAAAGTCCAATAAACTGAAGCAAAATATTTCAGACCCAAGGAAGTCGAAACGTCAAAGTTCCTCCAGCTCAGCCTAAAACAAGGGTCCCAGCATCCCAAGTATCAAGAGTAGCCATGTGGCATTTCAGGTTGAAACATACCCGGTCGGGCAGAATAGGCGCAACTCCTTCATCCAAAATATAGCACCCACTCGGACCAACTTGGGGCTCATTAGCCCCTCATCCGAGTGGCACTATACCCTACTCGGCCACACAGGAGCTCCCCTCCTTTGCCGAGTCGCTCCTATACTTGGTCAAATATGGCCAAGTATCAGCTAGCACCCATGCGGACCAGCTTGGGGCTCATTAGCCCCTCATCCGAATGGCTTAGCACCCCATTCGGCCAACAGGAGCTCTCCTCCTTTGCCGAATCGCTTCTATACTTGGTCAAATATGGCCAAGTATCAGCTAGCACCCACTCGGACCAACTTGGGGCTCATTAGCCCCTCATCCGAGTGGGCACTATACCCTACTCAGCCACACAGGAGCTCCCCTCCCTTGCCGAGTCGCTCCTATACTTGGTCAAATATGGCCAAGTATCAGCTAGCACCCATGCGGACCAGCTTGGGGCTCATTAGCCCCTCATCCGAATGGCTTAGCACCCCATTCGGCCAACAGGAGCTCTCCTCCTTTGCCGAATCGCTTCTATACTTGGTCAAATATGGCCAAGTATCAGCTAGCACCCACTCGGACCAGCTTGGGGCTCATTAGCCCCTCATCCGAAGGGCTCAGCACCCCATTCGACCAACAGGAGCTCTCCTCCTTTGCCGAATCGCTTCTATACTTGGTCAAATACGACCAAGTATCAGCTAGCACCCACTCGGACCAGCTTGGGGCTCATTAGCCCCTCATCCGAGTGGCCCAGCATCCCGCTCGGTCAACAGGAGCTCCCCTCCTTTGCCGAGCCGCTTCAATACTTGGTTAAATATGGCCAAGTATCAGCGGGCCCCTCATCCAATAAGAGGGAACCGGGTCGGCAATCTTCCTTCAATAGGGAGTGACTCGGTCGGACCTGCCCCTATCCAAATTAGAAGGAACCAGGTCGGCATCTTTCCTTCAGCGGATAGTGACTTGGTCGGACCTCCCCACTTGCCCACAAGAGATCACCGGGTCGGCACTCTCTCTACACCAGAGAGTGACCCGGTCGGCCACCCCTCATCTAGCAGAGGATGACCGGGTCGGCACTCTCCCTTCACCAGGGAGTGACCCGGTCGGCCACTCTTCATGTAGCATGTGGAGACCGAGTCGACACTCTCCCTACACCAGGGAGTGACCCGGTCGGCCACTCCTCATCTAGCGAGGATGACAGGGTCGGCACTCTCCCTTCACCAGGGAGTGACCCGGTCGGCCACTCTTCATGTAGCATGTGGAGACCGGGTCGGTACTCTCCCTTCGCCAGGGAGTGACCCGGTCGGCCACTCTCCATATAGCATGAGGAGACCGGGTCGGCATTATCCCTTCACCAGGGAGTGACCCGGTCGGCCACTCCTATCTAGCAAGGGACGACCGGGTCGGCACTCTTCCTTCACCAGGAAGTGACCCGGTCGGCCACTCTTCATGTAGCGTGCGGAGACCGGGTCGGCACTCTCCCTTCGTCATGGAGTGACCTGGTCGGCCACTTTTCACATAGAATGAGGAGACCGGGTCGGCATGCTCCCTTCACCAGGGAGTGACCCGGTCGGCCACTCCTCATCTGACAGGGATGACCGAGTCGGCACTCCCTCTTCACCAGGGAATGACCCGGTCGGCCACTCGTCATTGGCAGGAGATGACCGGGTCGGCACTCTCCTGCCACCGGGGAGTGACCCGGTCGGCCTCGTCTCATTCACCAAGAGGAGACTGGGTCGGCACTTGTCATTCAACTGGATGGGAACCCGGTCAGCATTCCCCCCTTTTTTCAGTCAGAAACAAGACGGCTGTGTATTCCGCCACAGACAGGCATCCCACCAGTCGGGCTCCCGTGATCCCCCATCTATGGCGTGGGGCTAATTGTTTGGGCTCAATTGATCAGCAGCCCAATAAAGAGCCTGGAAGCCTCCTAGAGCATGGGCAGGTGGCAGCAATGGGTCCCACTTGTAAAGGTTGACCTAATCACCAGCATTGGGGAAATCCCTAAAAGGATGAAATGACCATTGCCGGAAAAGGCAGCATGCCCATTGCTACCAAAAAGGCCCATCTGAATAATGTTTCCTGTCTGGGAAATCTCCAACACTATAAAAACCAACTGTCTCATCAATGAACAGGTATTGAATTCTCACCTAACAAACTAGAGCATCTCTCTCTAGACGTCACTTCTCTCTCTACCTCAATCACATCTGACTTGAGCGTCGGAGGGGCGATCCCGGAAACACCCCCGGGGTAGTCTAACCTTGTTTTGCAGGATTCAGGCATACGGACATCGAAGCTCAGGCGAACGCTCTTGGGGCCCACATCAAATCTCACAACATAATACAATCCTTAATTTCTTAGCAGAAACAGGAAATATTTAGGCACATTTGTGAAAAATGGGGTTTCATATTTACAATTTTCATATACCAATCTTAATGATCCTATGGTAGCACATGAGGCTTTCGTAACTCCTGATGGCACAGTTTGCATAAAATCTAATCACCTTGGGAAATTTTGGAGGCTTGGAGATGGTGATTGGGTTTTGGTAGATTCAGAGGATCCTCGCGGTACTAGTAATGCAGCTGCCATGTTTAGGCTTACTGTGCTTGATATCAATCGCATAGCTCTCCTCAACATGTCCAAAAATTGGTTTATTAAAAGACTTACTGCCAATGGTTTTGAGAGTTGCATGAATGCTGCAGTTCAAGATCTTGACAAACATGCAATATTGGAGGTGATAGACTTGGGAATTGTGTCCAATAATAAGTGAAGTGACAGTCAGTTCTACAATATGCTGTCGTATTAAGTGTGCTTATCATGTTTGCTTTAATTTTTCCTTGTTGGTATGTTTTGTGTGTGCATTGGAAGGAATCATTCCTTACAAGATCTAATAAATGTAACCTTTTCTAGAGTGACTAATAATTAAGTGATGGCTAGATCTTCTTGCTTTTAAGGGATCCTTTTAAGTGATCCATTTCAAGTTGATTATAAGTCGAAATCTGTTACTTGATGCAATAAATTTCTTTATTATATATAAATATATGTAGGGTTGAGTTCTGGCGAGAAAAACTCTTATATGACAACATGATAACGTTAAACGCTTATGCAATAAGTTAAGTTGCAACAACCTGCACTTTCGAGCTGCCAACTAATCATACTTAATATTCGTAAATCTCAATTACAATTTAATAAACCTCATAATATATTCATCAGCAGTCGAAAATTTACTTAAATACTCGGACGGTCGGACCTGTAACCTATGGGCTACGGGCCCACAAACAAAATCCCAATATACATACAATCATACAAGAATTCGTTCTAATAAAATCATCAAAATAATACTTTTTACAAAAGTATACCACAAGAAAAAATTTCTCATCTAAAATTTATGCTCTTCACCTTAACTCATTCGAGAACCATCTCTTATAATATTTATGATACTTTTTCCATTCCGAAGCTTCCACAAATCTTGCAAAATAACTAACAATGAATACTGCTTCCACGAAGACAGGTTCCAAGAACAAAATCATTGAAACTGAGTACACATTGTCCAACTATAAATTTTTGCTAGTGGCTTAAAACATATTTGCTTTGCTGAACTTATATATACTATGAGATAACCAAATTTGCAACACATCACAAAATACTTTTTTTTTTTTAAATTAAAAATTAATTCATTGATTCAAAGTGATACGATATCTACAATAGAAGTCAAAACTAAACAAATACATATCAAAATGAAATAAATACAATTCTAGTATGACAAAACCACAATCGTTGAATAGATCTAACACTTCTGAAAACCCTCGTCTTTCACATCGCTGTCTGATGCAGCCTTCTGCAAGGGGGTCTATCGATCTTTTATAGTTTTGAAGTAGAACTGGATCCAATTCAAGTGATTGTAAACGAAGTACTGACATCTGTTGCAACCCCGCACAAATTTCAATCAACAAATCAACCTCTTGAATTACACAAAAACCTAAAAACAAAGTCTCCAAACTCTCACATGGAGAGAGATAAAACCCAATATATGGGTAGATATAACCCAATAAATGGGTAGAAAAACTCTCCCTTAGAGAGAGACCGAAGTTTATTAAACATTAACATAAAAAACTAGTAACAAAAGGAGAAAAAGGGCTTACCACCGCCCAAAAGGGTGGCGGTAGCCTCTAGGTTGAAAATTAGGATTTTGTGGGAGAGGAGATAGAAGAGAGAAAAATAGGGAGAGGAGGCTAACGGCATTTAACACAAAATACTTAAGAAGCTAACAAATAGATTAAAATTGTTCGTAGATTTTGTATACTTAAAGCTTATTACGCAGTCTCCACACATTTAAACTATACAACGAAGAAACTTTACAAAGGTCTTTAATTCATCCGGTCTCACATAAGTAAAATACACACTTTTATATATCAAAATATAGACTATTAGATGTTATTGAAACATATGTTATATGTATATGCTTCCCAAATCAAAACATATAATCTTCCATATTCTTTTCTTAAGAAACCAATATGATCATACTATCCAAAACATACGAGATAGACAAAAAGATAGGGAAGGGGTCACCCACTTACCAACTCATAA
Organism: Beta corolliflora; assembly: GCA_947648045.1. Classification (NCBI taxonomy): domain Eukaryota; kingdom Viridiplantae; phylum Streptophyta; class Magnoliopsida; order Caryophyllales; family Amaranthaceae; genus Beta; species Beta corolliflora. Next base: position 99,535 of record CANSZD010000967.1, read on the forward strand.
TGGTCAAAATACTTTCTACACTATTTATTAGTTACAACACTTTTGTAAGTTTTTACAAATACTTTCTACACTATTGACTATTTATTAGTTAAGCACTTTAACTTTCATTAACTATTAATTTCTTTAGTAATATCAGGACCGTCTTGTACAACGTAGGGGCCCTGTGCTAAATTAAATTACAAGGATCGAAAATTTTTGGTGAATAGGAAGAGAATGAAGTGTCATTAATGGCTTCTTTTAAAATATGAAGAACGAAACAAAACACCAGATAGAAATTAACCTCTTTGAATCTGCATTCAATATACACTCGATAAGTTGAAAACAAACACCTGTAGTTAGATTTATTTATTATTATTTTTAATTTGGGCAGACAACAAAAAATTGAGCCCTTATGTTTTTAGGGCCCTGTGCAGTTGCTCACCCAGCACATGGCCTTAGCCACCCCTGAGTAATATAATAACTTGATATTCTCAAAAACACACATTTGAGTTTATGCCATATTTTATATATTATTAAAAAAGATCCAAATCAAAATTAATAGTATATGAATAGAACAAAAAGTCAAAGCATTGTTGCTAAAATAAAAAAGGATGTAAGTATAAATTTTTGCAAGTCTCTTGAAAAGAAATTTTGAACCAGAAATTGCTGTAGGTAGCAAGGCATTATAATACAGGATGATCTAGAGGCAACATGAGAAACTGCTGAAACAGAATCGGGGATGTCGTCTACATACAAAATTACTAGTCAATACCGCAGTACGTTACATATCATCAGATATGAACAATGGTCATCCTGCCACAAAAAAAAAAAGGCATTGCTCCAATCTCAATCTACCCAGTGGATAATCACTCACGTAAAACACGCATCAAAAATATCCTTTGTATGGTTGAGTTGAATCGCATTGATCTATCATTCAAAAAGCATATCAACTTGCCACATAAGAAGGTAATCTACCACCGATTAGATTAAAGTTTATCTGCAAATCTTGGTCTCTCAAACCCATGTTCAGAGAGCTTGACATTAGCTGTTGCTAATGAACCTGAATATGACATTCACATCTCCATGGACTGTGGTTCTGAAGAAGTTTTTGCTTTCTTCTTCTTTTTTCTCTTTTTTGCATCATCTTTAGACTTCTTAGCTGGTTTTATTTACGGAGCTGGTTGGGTATTTTGCAGATGCCGGTGTATGGCAGCAAGAGGGTCTGACTGGAAAACAGGATGACCAAGGACAGTCATCATTTGTTTTGCCTCCTTCAATCTGTCATCAATAGAAACATCAATAATCAGATCAATGAACTAAAATTAGACAGTGGAGAGGAAAAAATGATAGCTACTGACACTAGTTTCTGTCTGGATTTGCAATTCACTTCTTTAGGTGGAGGAGCAGGTTGCTGTGGTTCTTGCACCTCCGGCAAAAATTTGTGGAGGTTGGAAAAATCAAAAGCTTTCAATTTCTTTTGCCGTCTTTTTGCGCTCTTGCTCTTCTGCCAAAGAAAAAAGCAGAGCAACAGTAATGTTGAGTTAAAACGAAAAGGAAACGATGAGTCAAATAAATTCATATGTAACTATGTAAGGTCATGAATAAAGAATGTCATTTCTTAATATTGCAATAGGAAATCTCAGCCAAAACAACACAAATTTGGGCAGTGCCCTCGAGACAATACATTAACAGGCCTGCAGAAAAATCATCCGCCAACCACTCATCTAATTGTCCTTGGTCAATCTCGGTTTTTAATGAACAAACTCCTGCGAGTTTCATCTAATATCACAACCCATTTGGAAAAATGAAAACGGCATGCTCAATCATCTAAACTATCCATAACACCATGCAAGACTTCCATTCATAAGACAAAAACCTCAGTAGAGTTTCTCATCCTCAAGAAAAATGGACATGGTTTAATCATAAAGGTGATAAAATGGTAATCAGTGCTATTCAACTCTTATAATACAAAATTTTCAATAAAATTAACAACTTTACCCACAATCATTTCATTTGATGAATGATGTAGCCAGTAGCCAGTAGCCAGTAGCCCAGCTCAGCCAACCAGCACATCAGAAGTAAACAACAATATGTCTAACTGATGTAGCTAAGGTATGTCATACAGATTACAGAGATGCTAAAAGATGTCAAGAATGACATAAATGATCATGAAAAGTATCTATCAGCACTCGGCAAATCATAATCTTCCATATCGACCTTCAAAGTCTTATTTTTTTGGAATTCAGCTTATTGAATCAGCTGGAAAGAGAGAAGTAAGACATTCTTCATCAAATTCTAAGCCAAAACCTTTAAGCATAACAAAAGCCTTGAGATTAGATATGCCTTACTTCTCAACAAGAAAATACTTAGTTATTGTCTCATTCCAATGTACCTCTCTCAACAACAAAAAATGTAACTATCACAAGACAACTTGCCTTTCTAGTTTCCCCCACCCCTCCACAAAGCCAAGATAAATGGCATATTGTAGCTAAAAAGGCTATCTCACCATTCTTTGTCATTGACTAACTATGGTCGTGCACCCTAACAGCACTGTAAGTAATACCAGAAAATCAAGTATTACATAGGTCACCTCAACGCCACAATAAATAACCATCACAAGCACCAAACTTTCTACATTCAGTATGAAGAGTGAATCAGCAAGAAGGTGTAAACATCCACTACCAACTACCATAGTAATTAGGGGGAAAAAACCAACATGATAGCCATAAGCCCCTTAAGACAGCCTTCAGAACCTGTCACAGGGACCCTTGCAGATCTCCTATATCTCATCCATAAACCATACTAGTCATTGCTCATCAGGGTCCAAAAGTCATTGCCTTCCAAAGTTCGCATATACCATACACTGGTTTTGTTACCATCCTCACTCATTGTCTACCAGTACCGTGATACCTCTCTTTGTTCCCCACTATCAAATCCCCCTCCTTTTCTCCACTCTCTTGGTGATTGTGACAATCATGTAACGCTACGAGGCACTATCAAGTAATCATCCCATATTCCATTCCCAACAACATAAGTGCCTCAACAACCCACTTAAAAACCCATGAAAAAAAAAAACAAACTCTTGTGGCCAGAATCTTTTATAAATTTAGTTTGTATTGTTAATCAGATAAAATCCATAGAACAATTGAATATACATCATTTGTCATTTCCAAAAGTAAATAGTGCAGTGAATTTTGTACAGATTAATGTTCATATAATGGGAAAAAAATCTAGACAGATAGAACCAAAAAAAATTATAAATTTAATCCACAGAAATAGGGGGGGGTAAGTTTGTAAACTCACCTTTTCAATTGTCTTGTTAACACTTAAAGATGCAACACTTTCCCTGACCTCTGCACCATTAAAAGCAAAAATATGAATTAAAATCCAATAATATAACGTACTTTGTAATATACATAACTAAAAAAACATACATAATAAGTAATTAAAAAAAAACAGCAAATGAGAATTTCTTTCAGCAAATAAAAGGAGCTCTTACTGGAATAAAACTGGAGTTTCTTGTCAAATTTGCGATCCGCTTTCGTCGAGGCATCAGACCTGAGCATGAATTATGCAAAAAATAGTACCAAACTTTGATTTGCCCATTAATGGAGAAATTATAATGTAAGCCAAATTAAAAAGATTATAAAACGCAAAGGGAGACATTACCTGACATTCTTTAGTCCCATATTTTGAACGATTTTACTGAACAAAGAAATAAAAGAATTAACAATGACCACAAACACTGCCAATTCAATATATAAAAAAATCTACAACTTTCCCACAAATTGGCAACCAAAATTTAGTAACTTTACCATAAATTCAAATCAAGGAATTCATTTAAACAAATTCAATTGAAAAAATTCAGTAATAAAATCACAAATTCACAATAAAAAAAACTTAGCAATTCGCAACAATGAAGTAGATTACAAACGAATGTCTTGCTAAAACCTAAAAAAAAATTCCTACATCAAATAAAAAAACGAAAGAAACTAAGAAATAAAGGATTCGGAACTCAAACCATTACCCAAGAAGCGCTGGACCAGTGGTGGTCTGGTGGAGGCGTGGTGGTGCGCGCGAAGAGAGAAGGGGAGGGGTGAAATCTGACGGCAGCCCAGGTTTTGAGAATGTTTAAACTTCTCAAATATTTAGAACCAAAGTAATTAAGCTATTGCCTAACATCCCAAGTATCTAGGCCCAACTAGTTTTTATAAAAAACGGGTCTACGGATCCGCAAACTCACGGCAGGACCCGAATCCGACCCAAATCCAACGGGTCAAAAATTTTGGGATCCAGATCCTAAAAAAAGAATTCGGGTCTGCGGATTCGAGTCGGGTCCAAGGTCTGTTGCCATTTCTTTTTTTTGACAGTAGGATAGATAGAAACAAAGAACGGACAAAGAAAAACGAATTACAAACTATTGCCATTTCTATGCCATCATATATTCACTTCTCCTAAAACCTACCCATACGATATATAAATCCAAAATAATTTTCTAATATATTGTTAAATTTCAAGCCTAGGTTTGACGTAAACATGTGTTTAATAAATTTTTTTTTTAAGGTAAGATGAAGGATTCACTTGAGGGGATAAGGGAAAATCTTCAAATGAGTCTCATGAGGTCTGATCCCTAAATCTCAGGGATATGAGGTGGGGATCGATGTCACTACTCCACCACCTCAACCTCATGTGTCTAATAATATATGCATATGGCCAAGTAAGGTTTGATCTAGTGGTAGAATTTCCACTTGTTGACTTAAATGTTATAAGTCAAATTCTATCACTAGCACGTGTGAGGAGTAAACTTTTTACTTCTCTTCCACCTTTACTTTGGGTCTTTACTTGGTTGGAGGATCTGGATCACTTACAATAGGATTCCTAGCCCAGACTCACAACATTACAACGAAATTTTAAAAATCCATATGTTCGTAGAAAGGGCTCATTTTGCAATTCAAGCTCCTTCCCCCATAGTATTATAAATATACATCCTTATTAAGTTAATTAATCAAGATTAGCAGTGGAAGACTTAACTTAGTCAGCGCGTTACCGCCGTACTTTCCACTAGGGAAAAATACAAGGCGACATTTAACATTAACTTACAGGGACATTACTTAGATTTGTCACTCTTTAAAGAAACACTTTAATAATAGATTAATATTTTCTAGAAATTTCGACAGAATTTCCTTTGTAAATTGGACAACCCAAAATGGGAAAATGTTTGAGAAACATGTTATAAATAAAATATCTCCAACTCCATAACTCAACGCTTTCACGGAGCAGCAACTAAAGAGATCAGGAGCACTATTGCTCATCCAGAATTAGAAATAAAGCTAAACCATTAATTAATATCTAATACAAAGTGGAACGTCCTCGCCTCAAAAGAAACGTAAAACAATCATAGCTGAACTCTTAGCAAGTAAGTGCTTCTACCTTGGAAAAGATGCTCCAGAACTTCGACCTGAAACTATTGTAACACTGCCACCCACCAAGTGACAGGCCACAGTAGTGAGTTAGTGACAAAACAAAACATTAACATACACATCAGCACAATGCTGAGTACTAATCCATAAAACATATTTAACACATGCTTTGGTTTCTACGACTCTCACGTAATCAACATGTTCACATCGTTCATAACCAAATCACAACAACATAGCAACATTCACATTATTCATCATTATTCATCACGTTTCATGACTTTTAAGTGCTTTAAGAAATCATAGCAGAGTTGTAACATCATCATAGTTCTTTCCAATCAAAGCAGAGGACATACTTTCATATCATCATAAATTCATAAAGCTTATAGTTTGAGTCATACTGTTTTGTTATAGGTCATTATCATCTTTCATTCACTTCACTATCAGAATACTTTCACTTAACTCCATCGTGTTTCGTTTCTCTCGTATCATAGATATATATATATATATATATATATATATATATATATATATATATATATATATATATATATATATATATATATATATATATTACATAATCCTAATTGTAATTATAAAAAGTAATCTTAACTCAATATAGTCATAGTCATATTCATAACGTAGTAATAATCGTACTTTCTTAATAACATAGTTATTTCATAGAATTCGTTCATAACATCACTAATCCTCATATTCGTAAAACATTCCACATCTCCTAATCCAAACATCGATAACATAATGTGTGAAATCATAAAACATAATCATACTTTCGTAACATCAAAGTCATCATACTTCATAGCATTAAATCATAAAATCATCTACATAACAAATATCTCGTATCATATCATAAGCTTCATCATATATTTCCTTCTTACTTAAGTCATATTGGTAACTTGGCCAACATCCAAGCTTTGTAAAACAAGAAAGAGCATGCATTTAATGAGGGAAGAACAACATAAATTAGTTTAAAACATATCATATCGGTTCATATCATATCATAAGATTCATCATTATCTTTTCATTTTACTTATTCATTTTGGTAACTTGGCAAGTATATCGGAAGGGATGTCTCTCCATTTTTCATTTTCGTAAACGAAGGCTACCACCCGAGGACCTTGGCCCCACATTTCGAAGGTGGTATATAATGCCCCAAAACATAACACGGAATCACCCCAATATATAGAAGGTGACTGACCCGCCAGAAGGTACGTGCAAAACTCGATTTTCATTTTCATAAACGGAAGGCTACCACCCGAGGACCTTGGCCCCCACATTTCAGAAGGTGGTATATAACCCAGAACATAACACGGAACCACCCATGGACATATGCCCCATAGACAGAAGGTGGATGACCCGCCAGAAGGTACATGCACGACCTGACATAAACATAATACTGTCAAGAACCATTCTTCCACTTAGCTTTATCATGTTTCGTTTCATTTACGTATCATAATTACATTACATTACATAATCGTAATCATAATCATGAAATAAAATCATGATCATAACGTAGTCATAATCATATTCTCATAATATCATCATCTTCCATGAAGTACTTTCATAACATCAAAACTCATCATATAAAAGGATTTTATATCCCACAATTCATATATCAACAACATAGTGCAAAATATCATAAAACATACTTAGAGAGGGATTGTGGGTGTTAGCAGTAAACGTTACTTTTTATACTTTCAGATCGTTTTAGAATGATCATAACGTATACTTTTACATAATCGGAAATTGTAAGCACATCTCATACCTTTAAGTACTTTTAAGAATACATAACAGAAGCATAGCGGGAGCATAGCGGTCTTTTCATATTTCAAACCGTTTAAGAGCCATTCATATTTTCAGTTGGTTTCAGAATTAAAAGGTATACTTTAACATATTCAGAATACTTGAACATATACCATAGCAAACATTTCGTAACTCGTTATTCATTAGATCAATAGTCATCTTATCACACTTTCTAATCACTTACAAACACAAGAGGCATACTTATTCCATACTCCTTCATATCCATATTAATAAGCTTATTATTGTGATATAATTCCCATAATCGACTATCGTCATTAAACATAATTTGACTCTAGACAGTTCTCACAATAGTCCTTGATACACTTTCTTAGCTTTTCAACTTACTAAAATATAATAATAAACCAGATATAGTTAACAAGTGTATTTTAAATGTCATAAAATACCAAGATTGTCTGAAAATCAATAAATCATCTCAATTCATCTTTAACCCATACATCATTTCAACCTCGTGGACGAATAGTTAGTTATCATATTAAGCACATCTCTCCATAAAAGTGACTAAGCGATTCACTAAAACCTACCAACAAGTAACTTAAAATCCCCTCATCAAGTAATTTCCGATAATCCATCTTTAGTAATTATATCATACCATAGGTTAATCTGAATTCCATAAATAGTTTAATTTTAGACCACCTAAAAAGTCATAAATCAGAAATATAAGTTTACTAAGAAGATAACAGAAGTTCACTTATCAATTTCATCAACTTAATCAGTTTCATCAAATCAGCATAATCCACATCCAACTCCAATTTCCTCTAAAAACTAATATTAATCAAGTCTCACAAATTAATTCGAGTAATACCAAAAATTAGCATAGTTGTGATACTTACAAAAACTCAATCAATCAAGGCATCAACAATTAGTACTCAAATTCAGAATCCATAATTTCAATATTGACTTTTAATATGAGGGAAACAAGAGGAGGAGAGAGAGATGTGATACCAACAAGGGAACGCTGTGGCAGCACCACGAGCACAGAAAACACGAAGGAAGGTCGAGCAGAGCTCCGGCGAGGTGACAAAGCGCCGGCGAGACTGAGCAGCAGCAGAGCGGCAGCGTCGCACGCACAGCAACACGAAGGGGAGTGAGAGACAGGTCGCGCGAGCACAACCGCACACAGCACACCACCGCGAAGAGAAGAGAAGGCGCGATAGGGGAAAGATGTACAGCAACAGCACTGCGCGAACGGGGGTAGATGGGCTCCGGTGAGCTTGGGTCCGACGAGAAGGAAGGACGAGAGAGAGAAAGGAGGGAGATCGGATTTGAGAGTGAGGCAGGGGAATCAAGAGAGAGAAAGCTTGGGGTTTTGATTGAGAAAATGACGTGAGAAAGGAGTGAGGGGTTTTGTTCCCTCCTTAAACCGACAAAGTGAGAGAGGTTTCCTTAATTGGTAGGAAAGGTTTTGTTAAAAGTAAACCTTATTTCCATTTTGGCCACTTTCACTCAAATAAATATCACATAAAACCAAACATAATTTTAATAATAATAGCCTTATAAAAGTTAAACAAATGAATATATTTATTTTGGAAGATTATCTTGACCATAATCATTTTAGAAAAATATACGATGTAATTAAGCTAATAACATAATTAGTAATTAATAAAATAAGATTAAGGTTCAGGGTATTACATTTAGGGTTTTGAAAGTTAGAAAATCATAGTAGTTTATTATAAGTTATGAAATTTATTATCTTTATGATTTTAAGTATGTTTGTATATGTTTTGAGGGAGTTTTAACTTATGTTATATTGCTGAAAATTTAAAAGGAGTATTATTATGAAGTTTTATGATGGATTTTAACTACTAGTGTAGTAAATATTATGCTAGGAGGTTTAATAATCAAGTTTTACTATGGGAAAGATTTTTAAACATGTTTAAGAAAAGTTTAAAGTATTTTATTATTGCTGTAAATTCATAAAGGATTGATTGTGAATTTATATTGGTTGTTTTAGGCGGAGAATTCTTTGTAGGCGACTTTTAAGACTGTTAAAGTGGTCTCTCAGTTTGTCTACACAAGGTATGTACATACCTATGTGTTGATTTGCTTAGTATCATGATTTTAAGGATGAGAATTATGTAGTATCATGTATAGGAACTATGTTGAGTTTATATATGATTTCTATTATGTTGGATTTGCATGTTTTATGCCGTTGTGTAAACATGTTGAGTATGAGATTTATATTATGTTTGTATGGAAGATTGATGCAAGCATATGGTTGGAAACTTTATTTTATTAATTCACATGGGGAAATTAATATATATTTATTAGTTTGGATCATGATTGATCATTTGTTCCCTTTTGAGTATTTCACTACTTTATAAGGACCGAGGGCCTTATTTGGTAAGTTGATATTTTATACCTATAAAAGGTAGTTTGGTTGTTGGCTAGGTTCAACAAATAAAGGAAGATTGGATTAAAGTTGGAATTAATCTTGGGTTGTTAAGTTGTGTGATAACTTATCTAATCCTAAGATAAAAATGGAAGTTTGTGATTGTTGAATGATTATAATGTTTGTGTTGCTTGTGAGTCATAACAAGTAATAACTGGTAAATCATGTAAAGTGAAACTGGATAGCAATAGCTTTAGACTGGTGCACGTCTGAAGTGTTGGACAAATAGGAGTTGGAGTACATGGTGGGAGTGCAATGGCTTTTCCTGGGGCCGGATTGATCACCGTATCCTATTTTTATTTTAAAGGTTCATCGATATCGTAGGTCATGGGAATACAGAGTCGCGCCCGTATTTCGTCTTCCAAATGGAAGGCTGGTTTTAGTTAGACAACTCGGTCCATTGACTATTCCATTTAAAGTAATAAGAATGTTGTTAAAGTTTAGTTCAGTAAAAGTTATCTGCAAGTTATTATGTTATTATTTATTCATGTTTACTACTTATTAGTATCATGTTAGGATTGTTTATTTGTTTAGTATGTAGTATTCAGCTTTGCTGATTACGTGCTTTTATTTGTGTATGTTGATCATGGCTATGCCTTATTGATCCTGTGATGACCCATTTTGGTGAGCAGTCTCTAGGGATCAATAGTGCATTGTCCATCTACAGGTTTGAATATGATGCATCATTGGGTTCGGGATTGGAGAGCTTGTGTAGACTATTTATCAAACTTTAAGTTTATGCTTTTCGTATTTGACTTTCACTTTTGTTGGTTTGACTTTTGGAGTTGACTAAGTTTTATTTATAAAGTTTATTTATTATATTTTCCGCTGCAAAATTCTGAACAAGCCGATACGTTTTCACACGGGCGATAATACTTTGATAATTCTCTATGTTTTATATTAAAAAGGTATTTTAGAATAGATAGAATTATCGGGGTATTACAAGAAGTTTGGGTTTTGGATTCGTATTTGGACCTACAATTATTTTATTAGATCGGTGTCAAATTATTTGCATGGACATGCGATACTGTTAGTCTGTTACTCTGTTACTCTGTTACTATGCCTTGGTCAGTTGGTGTGCTACAACTACAAGCAATGTTGTTAAAATCCCGATCCGACTCTTACGATCCTACGATTCTACGATCCGGAAAGACCTCACCGATCCCGATCCTACGTAGGATCTTAATTTTGTAGGATCTTTCGATCCTACCCAGCCACAAAAAATCACATGGTAGGATCTTAATACGATTATACGATCCTACGACTCTACGATCCGATCCTATCGTAAAAAAATCATAAAGTATTTTCACATATTATATTTCTTCTATTATATTTTGGTTGCATTTTACTTCAAATCTTATAGCATTGAAAAATTATCACCATTTGCTAATCAAATAAGTCATTATTAATATGTGTAAATTTTTAACATCAGAGTCTCACCATTTTCAAGCATAATTATCTCTATTTTACCGAATTGTAGGATCTTACGATTCTACGATCCGATCTCACCGATTCGATCCTACCAACCCCTACGATCCAAAGTAGGATCCCGATCCTGATAACATTGACTACAAGTCTACAACCGACAATCACCCAACTTGACAAATGACAACTGTGTTCTTTGTTTCGGAGATACTCAAGGTCAATACTACTAGGAATGTATTATTGTATTCTATTTGGTTGTAATTTGTAATGGTGAGAAAACTATCAATGAATATAAGGATGAACTTTTCGGGAGCATAGGAAGCTCCTCAAGATTTCGAGGCCATAGAGCGCGCCACGTAGGATTGTCATGTCATCAAAATTTATTTTTATCTTTTAAAAAAATAGAATTCTACATAGATTTAAATACACATAAGGGGTTTTAGATAAGCTAAAATTAGAGTTTGGTTTTCAATGAACAACCTAAATTATTATATTATGTAAATTGTGTATAACTTTTGCTACGTAATTCGGAATATTATAATTTTTGTTCCATTGGATAGTGCTCGAAATATAGTTCTACAACTTATGAAATAGAGAGCGCCACATAAGATTGCCATGTCATTAATTTTAATTTTAAATATTTTAAAAAATAGAGTTCTACACATATTTAAATACATAAAAGGAGTTTTGCATAACGAGAAATTAGTGTTTCGTTTTGAATAAACAACCTAAATTATTATATTATGTAAATTGAATATAACTTTTGCTACCTAATTCACAACATTATAATTTTTTACCATTTGAGAGTGCTTGTAATATGCTTCAAAATAAGATCCATTTACGATATAGTTTTACAACTCATGAAAGTATATTGAACTAGATGAATGGTAAGGCATTATTTAGTATTTCATTTAGATAAATATAATAATAGATATAACTATAGTGTACTATATGTGAATATAGCATTTTATCATAGGCCCAATTTACAGGATTATTAAACATATATATAATTTTTAAAAACCCCAGTCTTACGAGTCCGAATCCTCTAGAGTTTTAATCAAATTCTACAAGGTAGAGTTGTATATGAACCATACATTTTAAAATCAAAGGCTCATACTGGTGGAAGGGGGGAAATAAGGGGTGGATTTTGATGAGAAAAAATAGAGGGGGTTATGGAAAGATAATATATGTGAGCCATTGATTTTTTATTCAATGGTTGATATTGCTCAAACTCAATATTGTAGAGTTCTTTTAGAACTTTAGATGATCCAAACACCAGCCTTACTCAACTGAACTAAAGCAATTTAGTATTGCAACGCAAATTTATTAAGGAAACTTTGTTGTTACAACAAAAATTAAAATCTATATCGATAAAGTTACATATATATATTAGAGTTTTGGTTGATGAAAAAATTAGAGTATGATTTTAGAAAACAACCTTAGTGTTTTAAATCTAAACATGGCATGCCATTCTTTTAAATTTTTTTTTTTCAAAATAGTGTTTAACATAGATATAAATACATATAAGGTGTTTTTAATAAGTGAAGATTACACTCTGATTTTAAATAAGCAACCTAAATTATTCAACTATGTAAATTGAATATAACTTTTGCTACATAATTCACAATATTATAAATTTCTTACCATCGGAGAGTGCTCAAAATATGTTTCCATATACAATATAGTTTTACAACTTATGAAAATATATTTATTTAGATGAACAATAACATATCATTTATTCTTTATTATAAATATATATAAAAATAACTATAAAAATAGCGTATTATATGTGAAAATAGCAATTATGTCTTTCCAAATCAAACTTTTAAAAATTGAGTTATATAAAGATAAAAAATACATATTTGTAGTTTTGAGCATACCATGATGGCATTACATGAAGAATCAAATGAAAGTTTGTCAACGACATTGCAGAGGTATTATGCAATTGACTAATTATTTTATTCCTAGAATATTTGTTGTATACATAATTATTTATGTTTTTCTTTTTCATATATATATCTATATGTCAGATCTTATTCTTTTCTCAATAAACTTAATTCAACTAAAACTAATTGGGAAATCAAGGTTCGAGTTTCTAGACTATTTGAGGTCACGGATCATAAAAAAGGGGTAAGTTTGATAAGTCTTGATATGGTCATGATTGATGAAGAAATTTTTTCTCTTAAATAATATTTTCGATTATTAATAGAGGTTAGTTTTATATTTAATTTATTTTATTCATGATACCATGATTATGATCTTCTTTTTGGCGTTTTCATCTTCTATTCTATATGCGTTAGTGTTTATGTGCTATAATAAAAGTTGATGTTATGGCTAACACTCATATTTTTTCTCTATTCTTTATGTCCTGCATCTATTAAATTATTACCCTCTACTTTCTTAAATTATCGTTCGGGTATTTTCCATGTTAAAATTGTGTTAGCTATTGTTAATCATACCAATTATTGGGATACTATTTAATAATAGACTTAGCTACAATATTCAATTGAACATTAAAAATATAAAATTTGTATATCACAATAACAAATCTAGAAATTAAATTATAATGACAAATATTTTCTGTCTTTTTCTATAGCAACAATGGATTTGTGCATGGTTTTTAAGAAAATAAAATAAAATGGTTTAGTTTAGCATAGAGGGGTTAACTTAGTAATAAGATAGGGGATAGGTAAATCGCCCAATAATTGTATGTAGATATTGATTGAATTAATGATTGTTTTATTAAAGATAAGTAAAGGTGATATTGTCAACTTAATTGCTTTTTTTATAAAAGTGAAATGGTTCATATATAAAAGCCTAAAACTACCAAAAGTGGTAATTATTCTGATAGAAAAGAATGGAGGAAATATATAAATACGATGGTTGTTGAAAAATCTCATTTACAAAAAAAAAAATCAACAATGTTAATAAAAATTTGCAAAAAAAACAAAAAAAAACAACAATGTTAATTATATTAAGCTTAGATCTCATAAATGATCATTGCCATACTTCTTGATGAAGAAACTCTTACTAAAGTATAGATTTACATAAAATCAAACTATGTTTATTTCCCACTAACAACTTTCTAGAAAATCTCTAAATACTCCTAATATTCACATTATCGTACACTTTTACAAGTAGTACCACTACACTATAAAAAAAGTTGAAAGCGAAAAGACATGAAAAAGTGTACGCACATGCAAATTATTACTAGTTCTTATACCATTCCAAAACACACAAATCCCAACCGTCCACGTCACCACTTAAAATCACCACGTAAGGTTTATATCTCACAACCTTGAGATTGTGAGGGCCCTCTTAGAGACACTTTGGGGGTAGATACGCTTACAGTCTTACGTTTCTCCCACTTTCAAAACACCCATTTGAATCGGTCGGATTAACCTGTGCGAGGTTGTGAGCAAGTAGACACTCCTCTCTACCAATTTTAAAAAAAGTCACCACGTAACATCAACATAATCTCTCTCCTCACCTCATCAACGGCTAACATCACTTCTCCCCACTAAAGAAGTAACTTCACGCGCCACCTCAGCAAGTAGAAACTTATTCAAACAACATCATTATTTTAACTAATTTTTTTCCGACAAATTTGACTCTTTAATTTCTTCGTGGCATTTTTCCGCCGTAAACTTTTTTTACACACTGACATCGGTTTCTGCGAAGGCAGACAAAGCTGCGACTTCGGTGGACATCGCAACAAACAATTATCCCCAAAACTACCGATCACCGGAGATTCTTCTCCAACACCGGTAAAAAATCCGGCAGGTGGGGTCCCACTTAAGTAATTCCCATCAAGAAATAATCTTTTTAAACCACCCTTCTTACTATACTGCAACGGGATTGGTCCACGTAAGCGGTTATACCTTAACGAAAGCGAAACTAAAACAGGATATTCCGAAAAGTTCACCGGTAAATAACCTTCGATTTTATTAAACCCCAAATCAACGGCTACTAACGAACTGTACTTTTTCCGGGGGCTCCAGATCTCGACACCTGTAAAGCTGTTATTGGACAGGTTAATTTGCTGTAACGCCGGTAATTGAAATAACCACGACGGTAAAACTCCAGTAAACGAGTTACCACTGAGTTCAACCGTTTCAAGCTGAGTCAACTCGGTAAAAGATGGTTTTGTTATAGGCCCAGATAACGAGTTGACTTTGATCGCGAGTTCGAGTAAGTTAGGGGGTAATTTAGGGATAGTACCAGAGAATTTATTGAAGCTTAAGTCAAGCCTGGTCAAATGAGAGAGAGAAAACAGAGTGTTTGGGATTAACCCAGATAAGAGATTATTAGAAAGATCAAGGTCTTGGAGTGATTTGAGTTTACCAATGGAAGAAGGGAGGGACCCAGTGAAGGAATTGTATCTGAGAGAGAGTGATTGGAGGAGAGAGAGAGAGGAGAGAGAAGAAGGGATTGTTCCATGGAATGAGTTTTGACCGAGGTCAAGAAGAACGAGTTGAGTGAGTTGAGAAATGTAAGGTGTGAGTAAGCCTGAGTATCCTACTGAGTCAAGAGTTATTGATATAACTCGGGTTGAGTCAGGGGAACAAGTGAGTCCACAAATGAAGTGGGTTCTTTTTGGTGTTAAACATGGGTCGGAGGAGAAATCCCAAGTTGAAATGCAAGAGGATGGAGGGATTGAGGATGGTTTAATGAAGGATTTTAATGATTTTAGTGCCGCGATATCGGCGGTGACGGTGGTGGAGATGGAGGATGGGAGGTGGAGGGAAGAGAATTAGGAGAGAGAATATAGGGTGGTGGTGGTGGTGGTGATGGTGGTGGTGGGGTTTAAGCATGATGAAAAATGAAGTTGTGTGTTATTTTTGGTTTGAAGGGTTTATGCTAAGTTAAGAGTTGTTTATGTGTGTGGCTTGAAAGTGGTGTGAGAATGTATATAAATATAGAAATATTGGGTTGAAAATTGATTATGAGAGGATCTTGATTGTTTTTCTATTTTTTCCAGGTGGATTGCACTAAAATCATGGCCAATCATGTATTGAACACATAAAGAGTTGTATTTTGTAAGACTTGTAATTTGTGTTTGTGTGTTTTAAGAACCGGAAGTTGGGGACTAGTAAGGGGGACTGGGGGAGTGTTAGTTGAATGTAACAGCCAGTTTGTTTGTTGATGATGATCATAGTTATCCAATTCTTGTGGGTCTTATGAGTCATCACTCTTAGCATTAACCATTAATAGGTTGGTATTGTGTGATGATTTGAGATCATTTTCTTTATGCATGTGTAGAAAGTGTTTATGATGGATTATTTGGTGGGATTAAGGTTGGGGTTATTACCAGCTAAGTAGATTTTGGCATTAACTGGTTTAACTTGGTTTGTTCAATGTTAAAGTACTTCATAGTTAACTTGAAACCGAGGTTATATTGATGAATAATTCATGTTATAATTTACTATGTAGAAAATTTAAAAAGAACTCGAAGATCAATTAATTACCTAAGCACAATCCAATGCCTATAACTCTTTTTTTCCACTTTTTTCAAGTGTTTGATTTAAGACTTTAAATTCACATTGATAAATGATTAGGGGCATCGTCCGAGCCAACAACTAGTTTATCTTTAAATGGTTTACTTTGAATGGTAGATTTCATTATTGTCATTTATTTTTCATCTTGCAAAGGAATATTGTTAGGTGCATTATTATTCCTAAATGAACCATTTACAGCCAAAATCAGTGCATCCTCTTGAATTTGCAGTTTTATTGAAGTAGGTAACATCTTTGTTGTATTTCAACCCAAAAAAAAAAAACCTCTTTGTTGTAGGCTTGTAGCCTTTGTAAGCTAGGTGACAAAAGAAAATAGAGGAACTAATTAAGAGCAAACAACTCCTAGTTTTGGCTTTTATTTGTATAAAATAAAACAAAACTCGTAGAACCATGGAATCGTATCTTTCACAATCATCAAATCAGTTTCTTAACAGCTGTGGGATGACCTGTTGTTGGCTAATGAGTAGTATTATTTTAACTTCATCATGAAGGAATTTCAAACAAAGTCATATAAAGTAACATTTGTTTCTAAGCAATACAAAAACATTTTTACCTAATTAAATAATATGTGCGGCTTTCCTTTAGTTTTCTTTCCCGGTAGGATGTGTGGCTTATAAATTACTACTTCCGCTTTTTTTTATTTGCTACATTTTCTTTAAATGGTTACTTTTTTTTATTTCTTCGTTGTTCAACTTTCCTTATTAGGAAACTTACCACCAAAAAGTAATATTATTATATTTGCTTTCTCTTTTTCCACCAAAAAGTATACTTATTATATTTGTTTCTCTTTTTCCACCCAAAAGTCTTCTTTTTCACCTTCTCCCAACCTCATTTAATCTTTAAAGGGGTCAAAAAGACACCAAAAAAAAGATGGAAAGGGATCTCCTAAAAACTAAATAAAAGCAAGAATCGTTAAGAAATAAAAAAGAGAGTGAAACTTAATACTTTAGAGAGTAAGACATCTGCTTAGTTGGAAATTGGCTGTGGCAAGAGTACTAAATTTAGTTGGATGAGGACATGAGGTAGAGGTAAGGGGTAACACATTTATTTGCCTACCAAATTAAACAATGATGTGAAAGACGAGGATTTTCAAAAGTGTTAGATTTACTCAATGATTGTAGTTTCGTTATGTTAGAATTATGTTTATTTCAATTTGAATGTATTTGTTAGATTTTGACTTCTAATAGATATTGTATGACTGCAAATCAATGAATGACTTTTCACTTAAAAAAAAGTAGAGTTAACACATTTGGATAAGTAACAATACTTATGATCATGGAGATAGAGACGAGAATACTCACTCTCTCGAGAAAAAGAACTAAATTCAAATATTTCCTTTACTCGGAGATCCCCTAACTTCCTCATTTACAATGAATATAGTTGTTTGGTATTCAAATTCATTTTCTTCTCTGTTTCTCATGTAAAACGAGCGGATTATGTTGTTGTCCATTTTAATGCTTTAATTTAATAGAATTGCCACCCAATTTTCACCTCAATAAATAGAGAAGTTTCAATGAGTTATGAAAATAAATTTTAGTAAAATTCAATAGATACAGATTAGTTTCTATAAGTTAAAATAAGTTTAGGAAAATTAGGTGAATAGAACACACCTTAAATACTACCGAGATAAGCATACAAAACTTAACAACCTTGTTATATTTGCCAATTATTGAAAGAAAACAAATAATAATCTTTAAATGGATTTCTTGATGGTGAACAACGAAAATTGCTTGTTGAAATAACATCAAGAGCCATGGCTCAAAGTGTAATACTCCCGTCAGTGTTTATTAGTTCATCCATTTCTTTGTGCATAAAGTTTAAGGAGTTAGGTATATGTGTCATAGAAGAAAAGATAAAGTATTAATTTGTTGACATATTGTATTGTCTTGTGGACCAAGAAAAGGATAGCGAGAAGGTAAAAATAATAATGAATAATGGTGGAAGTGGAACCATTTCAAAAACAGAAAAAGAAGAAGTGGGTAAAGTAACAAGGGACAACCCAAAAAAGAAAGTGGGTAATCTATACTAATTTTTTTAAAGGCGTTCCTAAACAAGGAACATTGCCACGTGGCGCTCTCTCTAACTGTATTTTACTCCATATAACCCACATTAAAAAAATAAAATAGAAATTGCATAGTATATGATTTGATCCCGCGACTTCAAGTTTATGTATTAAAATATTAACCACTAGACCAAGTGATGTTTAATGTTATCATCTTAAAGTATAATGTTAATAAATAAAATTTTTCCTTATCCGGGGCATAGGCATAATAACTAGTAAAAGAAATGTAATACTAATAAAACTAGAGCGGGTATGATACAAAAGAAATGTAACGTCTATCAGAGTATCAGGAATGAGTTGCACTTCTTGAAATGGGCTTGCTAAGGGTTAATTTGAACCCAAGCCATGAGATTATCATTATGGACTATAATAGACTACTTTGAGTTGGAGGCCCATCTCTTTCAAGGCATTACAAAGGGTGTTTAAAAAAAGGATCTCTCAGCCACTTGGGCATAAGTTGGGGTCCTTGGGGGGTGCCAAATAAATACCTTTCTTTACATATGTCTAATGTCCGGGAAAGATTCCATCTTATTGTTTTTTTTTTTTGAAAGAAGTCCCAAAGGACACTAAATTTCATTAATTAAAGGCATACGACATCTACAATTGACAATTAACGATATTGAAAACAGATTGAACAAAATAAAACAAGAATTAACTGGTGAAGGGTTGAGAATCCAAATACATAGATATAACAACTCGGCATATTCTCGTTTTGTTGTCTCATACAACTTTTTGAGTGGATCCGTCGTCGCTTCATAATTTTGTGGGGAAGAAAATTCTTGTGTTGATTTCGTAATCCGAATCCAATCAATAAACATCAATCGTAGTCCCGCATAACTGGAGACCCTATTAAACGCAAATTTTCTAGGCAGTCTAATTCCTCCTTAGTTTATCTCAGATTTTTCAAGCTTAATTAGAATTTGAGTCAATAAAATGATTTAAATAAAAGTGACAAATCTAGTCTTTAAATAGGTAAGATTAAAAAAATGTTTTAGAATCATGTAGGTTTTAAAGATTTACATATATATGAAAGACAAATTCAACAATATCTTGTATGCTAACAGTGGGTTTCATCCATATGTAGAAAAATATAGTCAAAGTAGAGTCCATGAATAATAAAAAAAAGTCAAAGTAGAGTCCATGAATAATAAAAAAAAGTCAAAATTGAGCATTTATTTATAAACAGAGGAAATCATTTAATGTGATTTTTCATTAATCAATTGAGAATAGCTTACACAATTTGTTATTTGTGCAGTAACTACTTTTAGGAACTTATGCCCTCCTTTACGTCAAAACACAATTTGTTCACTAAGCGTCTCTCTATTACGAAAGCAAGACTCATGCAAGACTAAAAAGAGCACAACGTAGAGCACTAGAGCTTGCTTGCCAATGTAATTTAGATATCTAAAAGTGAGATATAAAAATCATTATTGGTGATAAGAACCCTACAAATTCTCATATGAAAACCACTTTACCGTGTATCATAGTATGAAGAGGGTATTTTGACCTAAATGAATCATTTCTCCTAAAAGTAACCTATTTAAAGTTCAGTGCACCCACCTTATATTAAAGTGGCCCATGTAACGTAAAAACGCCACACTTTTTGGGTAAAATTTAGGGGTGATCTACTGATCTTACACTAGTATCATTGTGAAGAGGATTTACACAAGACTAACTATAAATAGTTTATAAGGGTGCACTTAGCTAGATTTTCTTTTTTTGAGGGGTATAACCTAATTAAAGGTGTTAGTAACTGAAAATAAACTGTAATCTAAATCAAGTGATTATAAATAGTTACATTCTTAATAATTATAAAGAACCTGATTTTAATATGTTGAGTTTTGATGAAACAAAAGTCAAGATGATGAAATTAATCATGCGGCCCCCTAGGTGTTGTGGATTATCTAGTTCCACATTTCCAGCTTCTCTACAGACTAGTAGACTACAATTTGAATATTCAAACACTAATCAGTCATCACTCATCATATCATAGTCATCAACCGAGCTTTAGTCAAACTACAACCGCATCGAGTTCAAATCATTTAATGCCTTGACCAGGACAGAGTGTCGATTGTGGATTATGGTCCGTTATTTTCAACTTATTTTGTTTATCTGAACTTATTAGACTTTATTTGAATGTATTTTGAAAGTGTGTCAAATCTTATTTTGAGTGAATTAACTTTATTGAAACTCATTAAACCTTATCTAAACTTTTCTTTCGATAAGAACGAGAATAAGGAGAAGAGAATATACCTATCAGGCTATCATAGTCATCACTCATCATATCATAGTCATCAATTGAGCTTTAGTCAAACTACAACCTAATCGAGCTCAAATAATTCAATGCCTTGACTAATAGAGAGTGTAGACGGTAGATTACGCGTCCGTTTTTTCAACTTAATTTTGTTTAATCTAAACTTAATACTTAGATCTTATCTAAATTTATTTTGTGAGTGTATCAAATTTTATTTTAACTCAACTAACTTTATCTGAACTCATCAAAACCTTATGTAAACTTTTCTTTCGATAAGGATGAGAATAAGGTGAAGAGAATAAACCTATGGCTATGTACTTGAGTATTATTACTCATCAAACTAAACTCCCATCTTATTTGAATGTAGTGTATCAAATTTTATTTTAACTCAACTAACTTTATCCGAACTCATCAAACCATATCTAAACTGTTCTTCCGAGTTATGAGGAGAATAAGGTGAAGAGAATATACCTACTCACTTGACTATTAATACTCATCAAACTCAACTCCCATTTTTATTCTTTCCCACCATAACCCCGTCATGAATTCCCTTCTCCACCTCCTCTCATTCTTCCTTCTCTCCGCCACTTCAACCACCGCCGCATACCCCCCTCTATACGGCGAAGAATCATGCGGCGCCGCCGAACTCATCCCGGACAAAAGAGATACTTACGGTAATGGCCGGATTATCGACATCACTCACCGTATTAATCCCAACATGCCGGCGTTTACTTCTTCCCACGGTGTTGGTCAGTTTATTTGGCTTATTGCTAGCCAGAAAAATGGGTCTATTGCTAATAATTCCGAGATGAAACTTCCTTCTCATACTGGGACTCACGTTGATGCTCCTAGCCATTTTTATCAAGAATACTTGGAAGCTGGTTTTGATGTTGATACTCTTGATCTTGACGTTCTTAATGGTAAGTTTTTGTTGGTTTGTTTGTTAAAAAGTTAACCCATTTGTTTGATTTTGGTAATTTTGTTGGTGGGTAGTGAATTTTGTGTGATTTAAGTTAATGGGTATTGGTTGTTTTGTTGAATAGATGATGATGATGATGCTTATGAAGGTGTTATAATCTGTGATTAGTGGATTTTTGGGGAGTGTTTTTGTTGATGATTATGAGTTGATTATTGATTGTGTCATTGTGTGTTGTACCTTTTGTTGTTGATTACAGGTCCTGCACTTCTGGTGGATGTACAAAGGGATAGCAACATAACTGGTACTTTTTTTTTTAAGTTCTCCCTGTCTGTTTTCTTTGTGCAGTGTTTTAATTGTTTGTCATCTGTATTTTTTGAGATAAAGGTCAAGAAAAGACAAGTTATTTACTTATTTTCAGCGTTGTGATTTGTGAGGCTGTAAGTTGGAAATTTTGAACTAATAGAAGAGGAGTTATCGCCTTATCGGTGTGGGGGGGAGAGGTTGAGAATAGTTTTTGGTGTCTTATAGAGAATTATATTCATTTTAACAGTCACTTGGGTCAGTATTACTACAGATCAATTAGTATATATAATTGGAAACTCAGATTGTCGAACGAAGGCATTAGGATGAGTATTCCTTCATCCTTGGTTGATGTACAAGAACTAAAGGAGAGCAATATGCTCCTTGGGTTTCGATCTTATTGCATATAGATATAAGAAAGTAATATTATGAATTTACTGTTTAAGAGATTTAATTGGTATAATCTATGATTTTTATCACCTTTGTTATAGAGTAGCAGGTGTCTCCATTATTGGAAGTAAGGTTACACTCTGTAATGTTTTATGTTGACTAATACATATAGTTGCACAGCGTCCTGTATCATCATTGTTTTAGTGAATTTGCTGAATGCATGGAACTTGCTGTAGCAGTTGAAAGTTTGTACTACATATCCTCATTAGAACATAGGGCTTCTTTTCCAGTTTCCTATCTGGTTTTGTCATATTTGTAAGTCTCTTCTCCATCACAATCGTGTACTTGAAGCTAGGATGGAAAATAATTAAGGGGGCAGGGCCACTAATTAAGAGTAAAATTTATATATATAGCAGTTGCTGCTGCTGAAATGTATTCATAGACTGACAATACTGTAAATTTTTTATCCACAGCGGATGTGATGAAATCACTACATATTCCAAAAGGAGTACGTCGTGTGCTTTTTAGAACTCTAAACACAGACAGGTAAAACTGATACCTGCTATTATTCCTGCTGGCATATGTGATCATCCATTAGCTCCTTTCTTGAACATCTAACATCAATTCATCAGTATATTTTTCAATAGGTGTAACTCTTATTGACAAGTTATGAGTCACTCCACCAGAATTAGAAATTTGGGTGGTTATGATATGAGATTCGAATGGTTGAATCTACCTCTTCATTGCTTTGTGGTGCCAAAAGTTCAGGCACTTGAATAAAATGCCGGAGATAGCTTTGGACAACTTTTATTCTTCATTATGCTTGTAGATTATAATGCCCTATAGCAAATTCTTGAAAGTTTGACCTTTTAGGCATTTTCTACTTAGGTTCTTCTTTCGAGGATGTCATGTAGAGGCTCTCCTAATGGAGATGTCACCTGTAGCATCAAAATTGATGAGTTGACCATGGACCTCGAAATTTTTATTACTTCCCTCTGCAATCACTTCATGGAACAACTTGACACATGGAGCGCTTCCTTAGGTAGTTAAATAACAATTATGAAGCATCACAATCTGCCTTATTAGGTTGTTGGCATAAATCTTGGTTGCTATCATGCATAAGTTTGTTAAAAGGCTGGTACCATAGCCTATGACAACTAAAATTGACATATTTATTGCCGTTAGTGAAATGCTAAAGTCCTATGGATTGATGGCAACTTTGATTGGACCACTTCATAAAGCTCCGTGAGCTAGATCCTTATTCATTTTTTCCCCCAACAATGTGTCGCCTTGTTTAAATTACTGATCTCACAAGTTGCTACGCATCAGCCACTTCTTGCATCTCATGTACGCAAGTAGGCTGCTCTTTTTTTTGCAAACCTCAGCTCTTAACTCAATTTGTTGGAGGCCCATCTTCGAGCTAGATACCACCCAGCTGAGATGGGTGAAAGGTTTTGGGTTGTTGGCTGTCCTGAGTTTTTTATGGATACTGAGTGGAGGGCTAATGTTGTCACTTTGTTAATTATGAATAACTATCCCCTTTTACAGTCAAAAAGCAAAATTATTTCATAGGGGAAAAGGAGCTTTAAAAATGCTGTCGATGTTAGCGTTTGTTTTCAGACAAGCTTGTTGTGCCTAGAGGCTCTAGTGTTATCGGTTTGCTTCATTTCTTCATGGTTCGAACTTCGGCAACTAGACAAGAAAGTAGGTGGACTAACTGTAAACTGTCCAAGCATAAATATATCGGCTGCTTTTTTTTTTCTGGACTTATGAATCTTTATGCATATTTCATAACAATGATTCTATCTTTGTTGTTTGTTACTTATCTACTTACATTTCAGTAGCTATTTTCTTTAGAGAGTTTATGTATAAATTATAATTAGTCTTAATTAGTCTACCGGAGATGAAGTTGTATATAATGACTATAGTTTGTATTCTGTAAACCTCCTTTTTTGTTTCATAACTCATAATAATGCTATGCATAGTTCGTATTGTACTTCCTATACATTTCTTCCTAGATAATCAGGTTAGTAGCATAAAGTAATGTACCTGGAACAAATGAATACAGAACTCTTACAAAGTTTGAGCTTTGTTTGCTTTTGAACGAATGTTACTCTTGTTTACCACATATTCAAATGCTACTTAAACGGTAGTTTGCCTTGTGAAAATTTATCCTCTGTATTCACAATGTTGTAATTGAATGCCTTGTCTGTCTCCGACCCTCTGTAAGAGTAGTGACTGAAGGTAGGATAGAATGATATTCTTGACAATTTTTAGCAGATAATTCCCTCTTATCTCGTGTCTTCCATTGATGCTTTGTCCCAAAGTTGCTGTAAGTAATGAACACACTTATCCTTCCCATTTTAGGCGTCTTATGTTCAAGAAGGAGTTCGATTCTAGCTATGTCGGTTTCATGAAGGATGGCGCTCAATGGTTGGTGGATAATACAGACATCAAGCTTGTTGGTAAGCTTTTACTCTTGAGATTTCGGCACCTCTAACTATTCACTTTTCTGTCAAAGCGTGCCTTTTCACATGAGGTGAATATTTCACCTGAATTTATATTTATAATTTTGATTATCTAGCTTGTCTTTTCCCAAAAAGTCAGCCAACAGTTATTTTTGTACACTAGTGGGAAGCATGTGAATTGTTTTGACATTTTTTCCTCACGTATTGGTAGGTTATACATCAGCAGCCATCAATATATGTATTGTATTTTATTTTTTAATTTTTTTGGGAATAAAGGTCAAAGGATTTCTATGACTCAATAAGTAATGAAGTAAACATTAAGTCTAGTTGACTATTTAGGATCTAGGAAGATCAATCTTAATAGCTTTCATCACGTGCTTGAGGCAAGTATGCCACCCTTTTTCAGGCCATTCTAGCAGTTGCTGTATACTGCATTGGTGCTTCTGATGTCTTCAAATTTTGTACACAGTAATAGCTGCCTCCTTCCATGTATCTGTTGGAATATTCTTGAATTTCTATCCAGGGATATCTTAATTCATTTGAGATAGGAAACTGTCTTCTTCATTCTTACTTTCTGTCTCCTCTCCTTCCCTGGTTCAGATGAGAATTCTAGGGAAATATGTGCATTTCCTTTGTGCGGCTGAGTGGTTTCATTTAGTACAAAACCACCATCAATTCGAATCATTCCTTGATTACATGTATCATGCAGATTGTTTTACTCACTATCATGCAGTGGACGTTATGAAATTTGTCTCTATTCAGCAGTTGAGATTTGCATACAAATGGGCCTTTTCAGATCTCAGTAACAGTTGGATGCATATTAGATCATGGTGGTGGTTGTTGGACCTTTTGGAATCAAATATTGAGTTGCTAATATATGAGCATACTGAAAACTGTGTTGTGGATCGATCATGTTATACTTCTTATAAAACTAATCACCTGGTTGACATTGTAGGTATCGACTATTTATCTGTTGCTGCATTCGCTGACTTGGCTCCTTCTCATCTTGTTCTCCTTAAAAGCAGGGTAAGATCTGTATACAAATTGATCCAATTACCCTTATGAAGCATGCTTATGGAATGTTGCCCAATTATACTATTATATTGCTGTTAACTTTACGCCTTTCAGACAGTGTTAGTTGGGCAAAAAACATTTTCCAGGAGAAGAAGTTTTCTCATTTCGTTTGTTTGGTTTGTAAAGGGTGAAGAGTAGTTTCCACATGGTGAAAAATAGTTCTCTTGGTGTAGTCAACATTTTCCTTAAGATTGGAATGCGACCTTTTTCCCCGTATTTCTTACCTCCCTCTTTCCTTCCTCCCATCCATTTATCCTTTCTCTTCCCTTCCATTTCATTCTTTCTTTCTCTTCCCTTCCATTTCATTCTTTCTTTCTCTCTAACTTTTCATGCAAGGAACCAAACAAAGGAAAACTAATCACAATTGTGTTTTCAATCCAAAATGTTTTCTACCTAACTAAATAGAGCCTGAATTTCTTTTATACTATTTCTTCGATGTAATGAGATCCCCTGAAATAGATAAATGAACTCGCTAGCAAGTGGCTTTGTTAAGGAAAAAAGGATTTAGTTTTTTGTGTAAACCTCTCACCATACCTCTACTTCTATTCTTTATTTATTTATATGTATTTTTTTTATAACAGTTGGTAGAAAGAACATTGATTTTTTGCTATACTGCAGGAAATCATACTAGTGGAAGGTCTAAAGCTGGATAACGTCCCCGCAGGAATGTATAATGTACATTGCTTACATCCGCGAATGGCCGGTGCCGAGGGCACACCTATAAGATGCATTCTCATGAAGTGATGCTCTCAGTGTAAGTGGATTCTGTGGCATTCTCGTTCTACTGGGTTTCGCAAACTTGATACTATACCAATGGCCCCTTTCATCTTATCTATTCGAGTGTGAGTTTGTTTACCATCTTGGCTTCCTTGTGCAGTTAAATTGAATCTCAACATGCAAGAGTAATTCTGATGTGTGGCCTATGAGATTGAGGGATGCATATATCTGGAAATGGATGTGGTACCTCACGATTTCAAGAGATTGAAGAGATTATATATGTTATACTTTGTGTGCGGGTGCCATGTAAATTTGCTACAGAAATCATGTCTTGGCAATTTCTTGCAATTGATTATGTATGATGCTTTCCTATTGTACTACCTCCATTTCCTTTTAGTCTATACAATTTGATTTTTACGCTTGTTAACACAAATTTTGACAATTGAAGTCCTTAAGTACGAACAAGTAAAAATTATAAAAGGTTGATATTTGAAAAATATATATCGAGACGAATCTTATAATAACATTTTACAAGGGTATATTTTTCTTTTTAAAATTACAAACGATGGTTAAAAAACTCGCAATAAAGTATGTGAAGCCGTTCAACTATAAACTCGCAATAACATTTTACAAGGTTTAATTATTGATTGGGAGGGTGTTTACACCAAATATACACTGAGATTGTCTCAACTAATTCTTTTCGTAACACCGGGGATTTTTTTTAGTGTAGGAGAACACCTTCGGCCTTTTGGGGAATTAATATCCTTCTTTTCTTTTTTTTTGGTGAAAAGGAGATTTATTTTTTTTAACAACAAGAACATACTGTCAAATAACATCACAAATCCCACGACTCTTGGGCCCTTTGTCAAAGGCCATTTCGTGGGTTACAACTTACAAGACTTTGGGCGCAACTAATATGACACAACTAAAAAGGGAATTCATTATCTGAAAATTCTATTGCGCTCCTAGGAGCACGGTGCACACAATACACCCAGTAAATTTGTTCTAATTTGGTTGAGTAAATGTTCTATTTCAACAAATGTTCGTTTTAAGCATATTTTTCAGCGAAAAAATATGTTCTATTTTCCGTAAAAAATGTTCTATTTTCAATAAGCAAATGTTCTATTTTAACAAATGTTCGTTTTAAACATATTTTTCAGCTATTTTCCGTGAAAATTGTTATATTTTCAATAAGCAAATGTTCTATGTCAATAAATGTTTGTTTTAAGCTTATTTTTCAGTAGAAACTTATGTTCCGTTTCTGTGAAAATTGTTTTATTTTCGATAAACAAATGTTCTATTTTAAAAAATGTCCGTAAAATGTTCGTTTTCGTAACTACACTCTTGTGATGTTGCACTTCAACAATAAAATGTTTGTTTTCGTAAGTAAATTCTTGTAATATTCCACCTCAATAGTAAAACATTCGTTTTTGTCTTCGTAAATGTTCTATTTTGCATTGTGGTATGGGAGCACAATCCACAGATTATTCATTATCCTTATCATTTTCACCTAAAAATAATGTGTCAATTGTCAGCACATTGTTGTCGAACACACTCCAATTCCAAAATCATGCATAGAGACTTTCGCCAATGGTGGCCGGATTATCGACATCACCCACCGCATCACCCCGAATTTGGCGCACTACGTAAGTTCCAATGGTTTGGGTCATTTCACTTGTTCTGTTATGAGCATCAGTAACGGCTCTTTTTCTCAACTTCTCTAAGATTAAAGCCCATTTTTTTGATCACTACTTGGGCGCTGGTTTTAATGTTGATACCCTCCATCTTGATGTCCTCAATGCTAAATTAAAGTCTTTTTGGAAATTATTGGAGGATGTTGGTGTCTTTTTTTTAAAAGTTATTTGAGGATATTTTAGTGCTTTTGAATCTATGGTATTAGGTAAGCGATTATTTACAAATTACAATTTCATCCTACACATGGGTGATGTATAATTGGGTTTATTACCCTATCATATTCTCCAGGGTTGTGGAGGCTCTAGCCTTTAGGTACACCCTGGTGTATAGCGAATGCATATAGAGGCTCTAGCCTTTAGGTACACCCTGGTTTATAGTGAATGCATATAGGCTCCGTTTGGTGGGATGTAAAACAATTTTTCAGGTAAATCATTTTACAATGGAAATTCAATTGCAAAGCTTATTTTCGTTTGTTTGGTTCAATGTAAAAAAGCTATGGAAAAAAGAAAAATGGAAGGGGAGGGGAGGGGAGAGGATGGATAAGAGGAGAGTAAAAGGCTGCTTAGGAGGAGGGAGGAAAATGTATTTTCCCTTTTTTAAAGGAAACTGATTTTTACCTATACAAGAGCGCTTTCCCATTGATGGAAAACTTGTTTTACACCCCTTACAAGACCAAACTACGGAAAATTAGAGGAAAAGGAAAACTCATATTCATGGAAAACATTTTACCCCCTACCAAACGGAGCCTTAACATTTGCTTATTGAATTGCTTATTGTGATTGTTTGTTGTTAATTACAGGTCCTGGATTGTTGGTTGATGTACCTAGGGATAAAAACATAACTGGTACTCCTCCTTACTTTTGATTTTCCACCTGTGCTTAACGGGCCTTTAGAAATGTTTGTTTGTGTGTGTATCATTGTCTGTGAAGGTTAACCATATAGCTCCCTTTTTTCTGATGAGATTGTAACTTTGCATGGTGGATTATGAATAGAAGCTTAGAAGGAGGTAGTCCTAGTTCTTGGGGGAAGATGGGGAGTGGAGTTGGCAAGAAAGTATCATTTCAAAGCTTCGCCCATCCAGTACTTATGAGAAAATTTAGAAGGAGAGGGGAGGGGTCTTGATGGAGTAATCTTCTCTTGTTTGGATAATACTTTCTCCATTCTGAAATAAGTGAAACATTTATCTCAAAAAGCTCTCACATAAGAGAGAGAAGTGTTTCACTTATTTCAGAACAGAGAAAGTATTTAGGTTTTGTCATTTGCGCAAGCCAATTCTTGTAGCAAAAAATTATGGCCACCAAGGGTAGGATAATGGGACTACAATCAACTAGGGGTTGGAGGGGAGCAGGTGGAGGATATGAGGAACATTACATTATATTGCTAGGTTGCTGTCACTAGAATGGATTAATGGAGTAATTGCACTGAAACCATCTTCCTTTTTTCACAGTGGATGTAATGGAGTCACCACACATTCCAATAAGAGTACGTCGTGTACTTTTCAGAACTTTAAACACCGACAGATAAAACGGCACCTCTTGCTATTCTTGCAGGTATACCTGATTATCCATTAGCTTATCTTCTCTAAATATTAACTGCAACTCATCAGGTATTGCTTACAATTCTCAGTGAGTGAACATGATTCATTCTACCAAAAATGAATTGTGTGGTTACAGTATTGGTGATTGTACCATCTCTTTCAATTTCTTTCTATTTTGTCCACTGGATGAAGTTACAGACAACTTTTAAAGTTTTAACTTTCAAGCAACTTATACTCCATATGCTTGTGCAGAGCAAGACCCTGGAGTTAGACCTTGTTGGCAATTTCATGTCAAGGTGCTTTTAGTGAAGATGTCAACTTTGGTGTCTATATTGTATATACACCCAAATCTAATTTAACTCCAACTGCTGTCACTTGATGCCACAACTTGATGCAAGGACCTCTTCTTGATGTATCATAGTTGCTTCTGTGCACATGGTTGCTAAAAGAGGGGTATTGCAGCTTATCACAATTGAATTGAATTGACGTATCTATTGTGTTTGGGCCCAGTCCAAGGACCAGCCCATTGTGGGCAAAATTACCAAAATACCCCTATTCCTAGTGCCATCAACCCTCCACCAGCTGGAGTTGACCTAAATACCCTATTTTATTGGAATTCACAACCACTATAAATAGTGCTTGTCCCATCAGTCAAAAGGTATTCAATTCTCACCTAAAAAGCTAGAGCATCTCTCTACAATTACTGCTTTCTCTCTCTACCTCAATTACTGACTTGAGCGTCGGAGGGGCGTTCCCGGAAAAACCCCCGGGGTAGTTCTTCAGTGTGCTTTGCAGGTTTACCGGCGTCAAGACCATCAGAGCTCTCGTACCCTCTCAGCATTCAGTTGGCATCCCCTTCATCTTTACTTAAAGTTTCTTGACAGAAACAATTTGGCGCCGTCTGTGGGGATACAACAATCTCAAGCCACAACCGAGAGCTGAAATGGCACCGATCCGCCGAAACCGTAAAGCTCCTCAGCCAGAACCTAATCCACCTTCTCATCGCACACCCACCGTTGAGACACTCGACCCTCAGGAGGATGAGAGCCCTACGCCTCCGCCAGAGCATGGGCCTCAGCCTCAGCCAGCTGGACCCCCTCATCCACAACCTCCTCTGCCCGCTGAACTCCAGAGGATAGCGGACCAGCTAAACCAAAACATTGAACGAAACCTAAAGGCCATGTTAGTTACTCTTCAAAATGGGGGACAACCACAACCTCATCCTCAGCCTGAGGGGGAGGCGAGGGAAGGAGCCTCTCGAATGCAGAGATCAAATGCTGCTGGACCCCCTCAGCCCTCGGCTCGGAGGCATGAACAACCGAGAGAGCAAAGACTCCCTCAGCTAGCTCGAAGACCCCCTCAGTCAACTCAGAGATTCCCTCAGTCAGCCCATAGACCCCATCGGTCAGAACAGAGACGCTTCGGACGGTAACATGGGCGAGGGGACGCCGCGACAATCGAAGAGAACCGACTCCATAAGGGGCAAATGGATGCCCGGGAAATCCTAAATAGGAAATAAGCTTCAAGGGCACCCCTATCAAGACGCGAGCGTGAGCCTGGTCAGCCCCACTCTCCTCACCGGGAGCGAGAGAGGTCCCCCCCTCACTCGCCCAGACGCCGGGAGGATGAATGGGACTCGGCCTCATCTCAACCACGCAAATGTGGGGACCCCCAGATGGTCAATAGAGGTGTCCTGAACTTCATGACCCCCTTCAGTAAAGAAATCATGGACACTCCCAACCCAGGCAAAGTGAAAGTGCCTCTCATCGAGCAATATGCAGGCTCGACGGACCCGACTGACCACATGGCCTCATACAAAGCGCAAATGAGTGTGCAAACGGGTTGCGAGGCGGCATGGTGTCGCTACTTCCCAACCACACTCAAAGGATTGACGCTTAGCTGGTTCTTAGAGTTATCTCCCGGGATTATCACTAACTTCTCAGTGCTAGAAGCACTCTTTCTTCAGCACTTCATTGCGGGGAGGAGACACAAGAAGACTAGCATCCATTTGATGTCGGTCATGCAAGAGAACAATGAGAGTATGAGCGACTACATCAAGAGGTTCAACGAAGAGTCGCTAAGGGTGTCAGACCTCCAAGATGGGGTAGCATTCACCGCGCTTATGTCTGGGCTCTTACCGGGCAAGTTCCGTTGGTCCTTGGCGAAAAACGAAGTCACTACATTCACGGAAGCCATGACCCGGGCACAAAAGTTTATACAGGCCTCTGACATTTGTAAGCCAAGCAATGACAACTCAAGGAAGAGGAATGATGACAAGGGTCTTGCGGATCACCGCAACGGCCGAGATCAGACCAAGGCTCCTCGATCCAACCCCCAGCCTAACCGGTCCTCCGCTAGTAGGGAGGATTCCCGATTTAACAGAAACCAAAGGGAGATTTACTTGGACCTCAAAGAGAAGTCAGTGTTACCAAGGCCACCCCCCATAAAGACCTCCAACACTCGACGGGACAAACGATTATGGTGTGAGTACCACAAGGAGTGCGGTCACACCACTCGTGATTGCAGAAAACTGAAGAAGGCCTTGGAAAATCTAGCCGACCAAGGGAAGCTCAACAGATACCTCAAACATCCTGAGGACAAGGACAAGAGGAAAGAAGATCGAGCTAACAGTGATGACACTGAAGGGTACGTTGGTGTCATATCGGGTGGATTTGCTTCAGGAGGCCTAACCGACCGTTCCCGCAAATCCCACCTTCAAGAGCTGAAGCACCAAGTGTTAAAGGTTGAAGGTACCCAGGCAAGCTGCCCCGTAATGACCTTTGGAGAAGCAACTCGGCGCATTCAAATGCCCCATGATGACCCCTTGGTGATAAAGATGAAGATCGCGAACTCGAGAGTGAAGAGGATCCTAATTGATAGCGGATCCTCCGCCGACATCATTACCTTGGATTGCCTCAAAAAACTTAAGTATCAAGAGAAGGACACAACTCCCATCCATCAGCCACTGATAGGCTTCGGGGGCAGCTCAGTTCATCCTATCGACACTATCAAGCTCATAGTGCGACTCGGCGAAAAAGGCAAAGGAAGAAGCCTACCAGTTGACTTCTTGGTAGTGGGCATCCCATTGCCATACAACGCAATCATGGGTCATCCTACGCTGAACAAGGTCAAAGCCGTGATCTCGGTGTATCAACTCTTGATGCAATATGAGACGGATGAGGGGGAAGTAGGCAAAATCCATGGGGATCAGCAATCAGCAAGAGAATGCTATGTCAATAGCTTGAAAAATGGCACCACCTCATCCAAAGGAGTAACACCACCTGGGAAGGACCTTACAAGGTCACTCACGTGATCAAACCAGGGACTTATCGGCTCGAATCACCTGAAGGAGTCCCACATGCTCGACCATAGCATGTGGATAATCCAAAGAAGTATTTTGTTTAAGTATTGTTATTTAGGGGCATCAATGCACATAGGTCAGGCTTTTAGCCTCGGTGCAATTTTTGTAAAAGGCATCAATAATAATGAATGAAAAGAGGCCAAGCATATGCTTCGGCGTACTTCCTAAGTCTGACAAAAATATATGTTGCGCCTCGCCATCCAAAATAGTGTGAGCCAGGCAATCCCTCGGCCAAACAAATAAATATGAAACAAAAAGCGGAAATTGAAAAATCACAATACTCAACAAAACAAGATCAATGAAAGAAGCATTCTCATGGCACCCGATCGGACAGCATGGGGCTCATTATTCCTCATCCGAGCGGCGCCCTACTCCTTTGGTCACCATGGAGCTCCTTGCCCCTCACCCGAGCCACTTCACACTCAGTCAAATACGACTAAGTACTCATGGTACCCGTTAACTGGTACCTACTCGGCACCTAAGTAGCGTCCTGAGATCTCCTCGGGAAACATGGAGCTCATTAACTCCCCCGAATCGAGAAACTTATAGATTGGCACCTCCTCAGTCATAAAAGGTGTGTCCCACTAACTTAGCCAAAATAAGGTTAAGGACCTCCCTCGACCACTTAACGTGCTGAGGAGCGTCCCATGACCTATCTTGGAACCTCGAGGAGCGTCGCATGACCTCCCTCAGCATTTTGAGGAGCGTCACTCAAACACTTAGCCAAAATAAGGCTAAGGACCTTCCTCGGCCACTTAACGTGCCGAGGAGCATACCAAGACCTCCCTCGGAATCTCACGGAGCGTCGCATGACCTCCCTCAACATTTGATGAGCGTCATTCAAATACTTCGCCAAAATAAGGCTAAGGACCTCCCTCGGCCACTTAACGTGCCGAGGAGCGTCTCATGACCTCCCTCGGAGTCTCGAGGAGCGTCGCATGATCTCCCTCAGCATTTTGAGGAGCGTCACTCAAATACTTAGCCAAAATAAGGCTAAGGACCTCCCTCGACCACTTAACGTGCCGAGGAGCGTCTCATGACCTTCCTCGGAGTCTCGAGGAGCGTCGCATGACCTCCCTCAGCATTTTGAGGAGCGTCACTCAAATACTTAGCCAAAATAAGGCTAAGGACCTCCCTCGACCACTTAACGTGCTGAGGAGCGT
This sequence comes from Beta corolliflora, assembly GCA_947648045.1. Taxonomy (NCBI): domain Eukaryota; kingdom Viridiplantae; phylum Streptophyta; class Magnoliopsida; order Caryophyllales; family Amaranthaceae; genus Beta; species Beta corolliflora. Next base: position 134,043 of record CANSZD010000967.1, read on the forward strand.
CCCATGACCTCTCTCGGAACCTCGAGGAGCGTCGCATGACCTCCCTCAGCATTTTGAGGAGCGTCACTCAAACACTTAGCCAAAATAAGGCCAAGGACCTTCCTCCGCCACTTAACGTGCCGAGGAGCGTACCAAGACCTCCCTCGGAATCTCGCGGAGTGTCGCATGACCTCCCTCAACATTTGAGGAGCGTCATTCAAATACTTAGCCAAAATAAGGCAAAGGACCTCCCTCGGCCACTTAACGTGCCGAGGAGCGAACCATGACCTCCCTCGGAATCTTGAGGAGCGTCATTCAAATAATTAGCCAAAATAACGCTAAGGACCTCCCTCGGCCACTTAACGTGCCGAGAAGCGAACCATGACCTCCCTCGGAATCTTGAGGAGCGTCGCGTGACCTCCCTCAGCATTTTGAGGAGCGTCACTCGAATACTTAGCCAAAATAAGGCTAAGGACCTTCCTCGGCCACTTAACGTGTCGAGGAGCGTACCAAGACCTCCCTCGGAATCTCGCGGAGCGTCGCATGACCTCCCTCAACATTTGAGGAGCGTCTTTCAAATACTTCGCCAAAATAAGGCTAAGGACCTCCCTCGGCCACTTAACGTGCCGATGAGCGTCTTATGACCTTCCTCGGAGTCTCGAGGAGCGTCGCGTGATCTCCCTCAGCATTTTGAGGAGCGTCACTCAAATTCTTAGCCAAAATAAGGCTAAGGACCTCCCTCGGTCAGTTAACGTGCCGAGGAGCGTCTCATGACCTTCCTCGGAATCTCGAGGAGCGTCGCATGACCTCACTCAACATTTTGAGGAACGTCACTCAAATACTTAGCCAAAATAAGGCTAAGGACCCCCCCTAGGCTACTTGAGGCTCATAAGCCCCCAACGTGCCGAGGAGCGTCCCATGATCTCCCTCGGTATCTCGAGGAGCGTCATATGACCTCCCTCAGCATTTTGAGGAGCGTCACCCAAATACTTAGCCAAATTCAAGCTAAGTTCATCGTTGGCACCCACTCGACCAGCATGGGGCTCATTAGCCCCTCCGAAGGGTGACCCTGGACCTCCCTCGTCCAAATGAGGAGCGTCCATTACTTAGAAAAATAAACTAAGTATCAACACCTCATGCCTTCTCGGATGAAGGGGCTCATTAGCCCCTCCGAAGGGCGACCTTGGGCCTCCCTCAGTCAAACGAGGAGCGTCTAATACTTAGAAAAATAAACTAAGTATCCTTACTTTCACGCCTTCTCGGATGCAGGGGCTCATTAGCCCTCCGAAGGGCAACGTTGGGACCCCCTTCAGACAACGAGGAGCGTCCTATGCTTAGAAAAATGAACTAAGTATCATAACTTATGCCTTCTCGGATGCCGGGGCTCATTAGCCCCTCCGAAGAGTGACCCTGGACCTCCCTCGTCCGAATGAGGAGCGTCCAATACTTAGAAAAATAAACTAAGTATCAATACCCCATGCCTTCTCGGATGCAGGGGCTCATTAGCCCCTTCGAAGGGCGACCTTGGGCCTCCCTCAGCCAAACGAGGAGCGTCCTATACTTAGAAAAATAAACTAAGTATTAATACTTCATGCCTTCTCGGATGCAGGGGCTCGTTAGCCCCTCCGAAGGGCTACCTTGGACCTCCCTCAGCCAATCGAGGAGCGTTCTATACTTAGAAAAATAAACTAAGTATCATAACTTATGCCTTCTCGGATACAGGGGCTCATTAGCCCCTCCGAAGGGCCACCTTTGGGGCCTCCCTCGGGCCACGAGGAGCGTCCTATACTAGGAAAAGTAAACTAAGTATCACTACTTTATCATGCCCTCTCGGATGCAGGGGCTCACCAGCCCCTCCGAAGGACGACCTTGAGCCTCCCTCGGAAAATGAGGAGCGTCCTATACTTAGAAAAGTAATCTAAGCTCCCCAATTTCACGCCTTGTCGGATGCAGGGGCTCATTAGCCCCTCCGAGTGGACACCTTGGCCTCCGGAACGCGTGAAAACAAGCGTCATGCTCGTCAAACTCCAAGGGGCGACCATTGAACCCCTTCGGCTTCATACCGCCTCGGCCAGGGGCTCGGCTGGTGCGTGCCTCGGCTCGCTCGGCTGGGGTGCGTGCCTCGGTTGGGGGGGTGCCTCGGTCTGGGTGAGTGCCTCGGCTGGGGTGCGTGCCTTGGCCTGGGGTGCGTGCCTCGGCGGGGGGCGTGCCTCGGCCTGGGGTTCGCGCCTCGGCTTGGGGCGCGCCTCGGCTGGGGTGCACGCCTCGGCCGGGGGCGCGCCTCGGCTGGGGTGCGCGCCTCGGGCTGGGTGCGTGCCTCACTGGGGTGCGTGCCTCGGGCGGGGACGTGCCTCGACCCGGCTCGGGCTGGGGTGCGTGCCTCGGCCTGCTCGGCTGGGGTGCGTGCCTCGGCCAGCTCGGCTGGGGTGCATGCCTCGGCCTCGGCCTAGCTCGCGGCAGTCCCGTTCTCGCCTCGTTGTGGCCTTGCAAAATCGCTCACACAACATTGGAGACCTACCTAGCCCATCGAAAGTGCAATTCACTCGATTCCGCCAACCAACCGCCCCTGAAAATCGGATTTTCGCTCCGATTAATTGGCGTGGGGCTAATTGTTTGGGCCCAGTCCAAGGACCAGCCCATTGTGGGCAAAATTACCAAAATACCCCTACTCCTAGGGCCATCAACCCTCCACCAGCTGGAGTTGACCTAAATACCCTATTTTATTGGAATTCACAACCACTATAAATAGTGCTTGTCCCATCAGTCAAAAGGTATTCAATTCTCACCTAAAAAGCTAGAGCATCTCTCTCTACAATTACTGCTTTCTCTCTCTACCTCAATTACTGACTTGAGCGTCGGAGGGGCGTTCCCGGAAAAACCCCCGGGGTAGTTCTTCAGTGTGCTTTGCAGGTTTACTGGCGTCAAGACCATCAGAGCTCTCGTACCCTCTCAGCATTCAGTTGGCATCCCCTTCATCTTTACTTAAAGTTTCTTGACAGAAACATATTGGTTATTATGTTTTATTAGAAAAAATGATGATAAATAAGCTGTTATGTTTTTTTAGAGAAAAATATTTTCTCTCATCTTGTGTGTTCTGTTATTGTTTCATGCTTTTCATTATATATAAGCATGGTTTTCATCATGATAGGGGCCTTATGTTTAAGAAAAAGATTGATATCAGCCTTGTGGGTTTCATGAAAGATGGGACAAAATAGTTAGTGGATAATACAGACATCAAGCTTGTTGGTAAGTTTTATCATGAATTTTCTCCATCCCTTCAGTTTACAGATCAATTTCTTTTCCGTTCTTTGTCCACCATCATTTTGTGCAAGAGTAATATATCAAATAATGGCATAGGGAATGTGATGTACTTGAAATAGGTATTTTAGTTTGTACCTAGTCTTTGATAAAAAACCAATCATCATTTCTTCTCTTTCAATAATTAGGTTGTTGGTTGTCACCGGCCTTTGAAGATGCTAATAAAAGAACTGAACTGAAGACCGTGTTGTGGATTATTTAAGACTATTCACCTGGAACTAATTATCACTTCTATGTTGCAGGTATTGACTACTTGTATATCTGTTGCTGCGTTCAATAACCTGGCTCCTTCTCATATTGCTTTCATAGAAAGCAGGGTAAGTAAGAGCTTTACTTTAAATTGATCTCTTACGATTACATCAGCTACCATCAGTAACTAATTAATTTTGTTAGAATTTCTAGGGTGTGATGAGGAAACCTCTTAGAAAGGCAAGATTAAGTGAAGAATTATACAAGGAAACTGTTACTTTGAGAAAATGCAGGACATTGTGAAGATGTAAAACCTTGGGAGCCCTATAGAGCCTGAACTACACAATTACGTTATATAAATGATTCCAAGGCTCGTGATTTGGTTCAATATTTGGTTTATTCAACCATAAATTTGGTCGTTGTTAGGGTAATAAACTTCATGTTAGGTTTCTTAGCTTGTTAGCAACCAATGGCCATTTTATAACCCTAAGCCCCTTTTCCTTTTGTTTTGTTGATATTTCCATGGAAGGGTTATATGTTACCACGTTATGTTACTTGGACTCTTCGTATCGCATCAATTACTCGTTCAATATCTTCGACACATTTACTCAGGGTGAACAATATACACTTCATTTTGGGCCAATACCATGAAATTTTTTATGAAGTTTTCGAGTAGGACACTTCGATACATACCTGTGTGTGGACACAAGTACCAAAGTCTGAGTAACATAGTCTCTACCGTAAAGATAACATCTAATGTGGCATTTCAGAATTGTGGGTTTGCATGCCATTTGGAGGTCATTAACCCATTATAGACACCATTTGACATTGATATCATACAATGTCCAGTGTGGGTGTTTTAAGGCATCACTTTTAGATTTTGGGGCAATTAGTTGATCCGATATCTATCTCACCATATTCATTGGTCTTCATCTTGTATGATTTGAAAGAGTCATATGGATATTTCTCTGCATTCCAAATGGCTCCAAATGAAGCTTTCTAGGGCTACTATGTGACTTTGGAGTTTGGACAATCTTTTGGGAAGTTAGGAAACTATCTTTGTTAAACTTGTCTAGACTATCCGATTATTTCTATAATAGGGGTTTTAGTTATGCTTTTCATAGTGGACTATAAATCTTGTACCGAATGTTACTTGTGACTTGTAGCTTTTACCAAGGGCTATAGCTATGGGGTGGTGGATTCTCCCCAAAGTTTCCTTCGACTTTATGTTGACTTACCCCCAAAAGACCTCGAGTTTTGGTGTAGAGAGAGCCACAAGAGCAAATGATGTAGATGGGTTTTGATATGAGATCTTCGGTACTACCTCCCAAGGTTTTAACCAACTAAACTAGTTGACATCCACATAAGACTTGATAAGTGTTTTGAGGAATGACTATAGCTTTGAAATCAAGTGGTCTTTTGTGGTCTAAGTGGCTATATAGACCCTAGACAACCCTATGAAGCGTCTATAGAGCTTATAAAGAAAATTTGGGAAAATATATAGAGTAACTCTGTAATTAGTCTTTTTCTGTAGCGGTAAGGTGTGATTAATGTGCATATGCCGCTCTATCCATATATATCCAGAATTACTATTTTATATTCTCTATAAATTAGGAGAGTGTTGTAGACGTGAAATGAATCATAAAGTTTATTTTCTTGGTTTTAAGTCGAACACAAATCACAAACTAACTCTTGTAAAATTACTTTCTACAATAATGGAAATCATTTGTCTTCATTGCATTTGAATAGTCTTATAGAGCTACTCGATTGTTCCTAAAAGAGTCCATAAATAACTACAGCTGATACGTCTTGGTGATGCTTCTTGGAAAATTCCCCAATGTCAGGTTATTGGCGATGACAAGAATTTTTCTGACTAGCACGCGTGTCCCTAAGTCTTAGAATTAACGATCTTTTAGAAAAAAAGAATAGATGGTTTTGCGACGTCTTAACATTTTAACTCTTGGGGACCGGTTTATTGCTTGCCTATTTTTACCTTTCTTGTGTGGCAAACGCGCAATGTACATAGTTTCGTCAATTTGCCCGAACTCGTACTTTTTTGGAGCTTTGTTGAGTGTTAAATGATGGGGTGAGCGACTAAATTCCGCTCTATGTTTTGCTTAATAATGCCCTGAATAATAATATACCCATTTCCCCCTTCTTTTCCCTTTCCTTGTACTAGTAATCCCTACTCTTTCTCTCCTTGACTTTCCTACTCCACCCCATCAGAACCACCACCACCACCATTGGAACCATCACTTCAACTCCCCTTTCTCTTTCCTCTTCCCCCTCCTTGCATTTCCTTTCACACACACTCTTTTATCCTTTTAACTCTCTCTTTCCTCCATCTTCCTTCTCCACTTGCACCCACCACCATTAAGAGCACAATTGTGCCCAAAATTTCCGGCAACCTCGGCACCACAACTGGCACCGGCTACCTCAAAATCTCTTTGGTATTTTCATTACCTTGAAGACACGCTGAACTTGACTAAACCTTAAACCTCAGTGGATCAACTCTCGCTCAAACTAGTGGCCTGACGTTCGCCATTCATGCTCGAACCTATGATGAGACTGAAATGGTGAACACCTGATCGTAGGTCCAGACTTTGCAATTAACGCTCCAACCGATGGTTAGAGAGAGAGAGGGGGAAGGGAAGAGAGGGAGAGGAGGGAGAGGGAGAGAGAGATAGATAGAGGGGGAGGGAGGGATGGAAAGAGAGAGAGGGGGGAGAGAGAGAGGGGGAGAGGGAGAGGGGAGAGGGAGGAAGGGGGGAGGGAGTGAGTGAGGGAGAGAGAGAGAGCGAGAGAGAGAGAGGGGGGGGGGGGGAGGTGGGGGGGGGGTGGGGAGGGAGGGGGGAGAGAACTTAGACGAAATTTACGGTGAAGTGAAGGCGTGGAGGAGGTCCTTGTGGTAGGGTGGACAAGGGGTGAAAGGGATGTGGTTATGGGAACTAGGGTGGAGTTGGTTGCAAAGAAAAGGGGTAATGAAGGGGAAAGAGGAGGTATTTTGGTGTTAAAATAGAGGGCATTAGCAAGTAAAGTTAGGGCAGGGAATAGCAATACCCATAATGAATTGGCCATTGTTAAGTGGCGCACTAGCTTGATATTTGTTAAACGAGGTAGACATTTGCTTGATAGATTGAATATGCGTTCTTAATTTGTTTCTATCTTGGATTAATTGAGCACTTTATGCATAATATGCACTATCAATTTGTCTGAATACTTATTTTCTTATTTTTATTAGTTTTAGATTACTTTTGTTGTTTCATCGCAGTACATACTTTTAAGATTTTCAAATTTGCATTTTTTCGTCCCATTACCTATCTGTATTCCTGTCGCCGACTTAATGCTACATAGGTAGCAACTGAAGTGATTTTCTCCAATTCCTGTTTGTGGAATGAATTTGATAGCTCTTGATTCTAAGCTAACATATCTGATCTTATTGATCCTTATTTAAATTTATCTTCTCCGAAACCAACATTTTGAAGGTGAATAGAAAGCATATGTATACTCTCTGCAGCGATTCCTATTCCTGTTTGTGGAATGTATTTGATAGCTCTTATCTTGATTCTAATTTCTAAGCTAACATAGGTAGCATATTCTGAAGTTGCAATCTTTTTTTTTCTTTTACCTGCTGACATTGTAATACTTTCCATTAACCTCTTGTTTCGGTGTTGAAATGATGACGGACACAGAGATGTCCGTCAATAATTTAGGGGGGCGTCCGAGATTGGAAATCTGCAAGGAAGACAAACGTAAACTACCCTCGGGGGGGATGCGAGGAAACCCCCTCCGACGCTCAAGTCAGTAGGTGCCCAATAAGGATTTTAGAGAGAGAGAGAGATATATAGAGAGAGAAAGTCGGGCTTAGAATGTGAGAGAATGTACACGTAGAATAGTACCATTGTGCTATTTATAGCGATCTTATTCATCGACAGGGTGCGTAATCCTGCGACACGTGTATGACTGTGATGAGTCTAACTGGAGGGAGAATTGTCCTCAAGTGTGGCCGTGAATGCCATCTTGGACTACTTATTAGAAATTGTCGAGACCCCACTGATGAAGTCGCGTCTCAAGTTTATTGATGTCGGCCAAGCTAAATGTGACCGACAGCGAACTTGGTCATACTCATACAACTAGCCCCCCAGCATCATTGGAGGTCGTGACCGGCATTGATGTTATATTGAGGACGCGAATGAATTTTTATGCACCCTACTTTTCTCTCGTAGTCACGTGTTGCCACGGGGAGACTTCGTATTTCAAAAAATGCAATCATGACTAGTTTAGTAAATCCCGCTTTGTTTTTCACCCCTGGGTTGGGCTTAGCGAGTGACATTTGGCACCCATCTAAGCAAGAAGTTGATGGGTCATTTCATCCTGGCCGTTCACTTTGGTTTTTGTTGAGAAGTGTTAATTTCTTCTTCTCACTTTTTTCAGTTCGTCTTCAACCTTCCATATTTCTCTGGTTTTTGCGATTTTCTGAGAATTTCAATTCCTCTTTTCTTCACCAAGATTCTACCTTTGAGTTACCAAATTTCCTCAAGAGTGCTCTGAGTTACTTTTCGCCCTTTTCTTTTGAGAGATTTTAGTGTTTTCTATCTTTTTCGCTCGGGTTTAGTGAGTTACAATCGAGGGTTTATTTTCAAAGTTTTCAACTTTCCGGTGAAATTACGTTTTCCGGTGCTCCTTTTCTCGGGTTTCTTCTTTCGTTCGCGCATTCGAAGCTTTTCTTTGTGCTTTGTTGGGAACCTGTTCGATTTTCCGGTCATTTTCCGCCGACTTTCTTCAGGTACCTTTTTTTTTACTTTCTCTTCCACTGCTCTTTCTTTTTCTTTCTTCGAAGTTATGTCGGACCACTCAGATAGTCAAAATTCCTTGAGTGATAAGTTTATGTCCGAAAGTGAGCCCTCGTCTCCTGCCTCCCTTGGTGGCGGACATAGTTCTTCTACCTCCAGCCCTAGGGAGGGGAGAACTCGTTTGTTAGCCGACCTGCCCCTTACTGCTGATAGGGATAGGGAACTTAGATCTAAATTTCTTAATGACCGCTCTACCCCGAGCAAGAGAATTTAACTTCCCAATATCGTCCGCGAGGATGAGTGGTGATAGACAAACACTCCGAGAACTAAGACATCAAATTTTGGCTCGTCAGATCTTGTTAGAGATCCTCCTCCCGATCTTTGTTCCTGGACTTGATGTTCCGCCTTTGAGGGAACATGCCCGGTTAGATAGTTTAGCGGATCTTTGGAGTTGTAGTGGCGGATGACTTTTATGATCGTTTTGCCCATGAAACCGGCCCTTCTCACCCACCCGTTATTGATTTAGGTTCCGACAACGATTCGATTGCTACAATGGACGAGACTGAGGGTCCTTCTACTTCTGGTCGGGATGAAAATATTAGTTTTGGGAGAAAGCTCCGACATGCCCCCTGATTCTCGGCCCGAGCCGATTCCTGATCGTGAAGATATTCGGCACTTTGGGATATGGTCCCGGTAGATTATAGCGGCGGTCCGAGATCCACTTGCTATCTCGCAAATCTTGGCGACAATGCGCCATAGACCTCAATTATTGCGATGTTGCGGAGAAGTTGTATGCCTTCCCGCCGGAGTATAAGTTGGTAATCCGGACAAGGGAGCGAAAGTGGCCCGGTGCCGGCGGGGCATGTGGCTGTTTATGCGCACCATTTTGAATTTGGGTTGCGCTTTCCTCTAGACTTAACCCCGGTACGAATTTTGAAAGCTTTTAACGTGCTGGCTCGGTGACGCCCCTTGGCCGTTAGGAACCCGATCGCTTATGTCCGGACTTGCCGCTATTTAGGGTTTCTGAGACGCTCAACCTTTTCGTCGCCTTCATTGGTTGCGACGCAATGGCTCCACTGAGAAAGGATGGTGGAGTTTGATGACGGCCAAGAATAAACTTACCGTCTACCCCAAGTTGACCGGGTTGAAGGGTTGGCAACCCGCTTTTTATTGGGTTAAAGTGCCGGGTAATTTCCCTATTCGCCGTCACTTTACCAAGCCGGTTACTCGGATGGAAGACGTCCCTTCATATGGTTTATCGGCGTCCGAGTAAGAGGCCTTTGATTATTTTGAATCTGAGGTTGTGACGGTCACTATTGTTGGTGACGATACCGAGGAAAGGATCCCTTGCCGTTGGCTTCCCCATGCAAAGTACATACTGGGGAATGAACCCTTGTTGGCTTTATTTCTCTCTTAGGACCCACCCGGAAGGTTTGCCTCTTATTCTCATGGTCCGCCGTGGGACTTGTACCCCTTCTTTTTGTTAATTAAAATGATATTAATCCTTCTGCTTTGCTATTGCAGGTCCTCTCAGTTTAGATCTTGAAGAATTGGGACTCAACGAAGATTCGACGCCAATGTCTCGCACTCCTGACGAGCCTATCTTTGATTACGACACTGTTCAAGGCCTCACTGGAGGTCTCAGAGGCGCAGATCGTGGCCGTGGGGGTCGCCAATCCGGTCGGGCAGGTGTTCGTCGTGCCGGCCGCACATCTGGGCGTGCTCCCGGCAGATCTGCCGGACGTGGGGATCAAGAATCTCCTCGTCCTGCCGTTCAAGTTCCTGTCCGTCGCGGCGGAGGTGGTGTAACTGTGGGTCAGAGGCGACCCCGTGAGTCCTCCGATAATAATCCCAGCAAAAGACAGGCCCTAGATCTTTGCTTCGAAACTCAAGAACCGGAGACTGCCATTACCATCCCGGACCTGAGTCCAATCCGGGAAGCATCTGCTACCGGGGTTTCTCCCGAGAATGCCGCCATTGGCGGCATTGGGACGGCATTGGGGTCTGGCTCTTCCATGCGCCAAAAAATTTATGATCTCCTTAGCTCCCCTAGCTTCTTGACAAATCTTGGGCCGGGAATATTTTCTCGGATCCATGAGTGGATTGAGCACAAGGAGATAACTCTTAGTCTTCTTGTGAAAGCTGCATTTTTTCGTCCCCCTTCTGTTCCTGGGAAAATTTACCAGCCTAATTGGGACGTGAGGGAGGATGAATCCTTGTATGCTGACATTCCAGCTAATGGCGGTACTCTTGGGTATCGTCTCCTGAAGGGCCTTCAATCGCATTGATCGCCCAGCCGACAAGCCGTAGTAGCGCGCTGACCCAACTTGCTCATGACTTGGCCGTGGTAAGCTACAACCCGTTTTTTTTTTTTTTTTTTTTTTTAATCTCGTCTTTTTGATGCGGACTAACAATTCCGCCATCGAGCTCATCGAGCAATTCGTCCTTTATCAATCCGAGTCGATAGCGAAGCAATCCTTGGGTGAGCTCCAAGCCCAACTTGATCTTGCCCGTGATCATTCTCGATAACATACAACAAAAACTTGATCTTTGAAAAGGCGTCCGGGCGGCAATCGATGTTGAGATGATTGATTTGCGGGCTAAAGGCGACAAGGTTGATCGGGCGAGAAGAGGTCGGGGGAGCTTGAAGTGCCCCAGCATCTGTTAAGGACGAGATGGCGTCCGCTATTGCCAAGGCCAAGGATGATGCTGGTTCCCAGACTGTTGCAAACTTCAAGAGATCTGAGGAGTTTATCAACATGCTAGGAGAGAGATATGATGGCGGCTGGGTAGCTGCTAAAAGATGTGTTTGCCATTCTCACCCCAACTTCAACTGGGAGGAGATGGAGACCGCTTTTGCAGGGGGTGTTCACACGCGTCCTCTTGAAGATGAGCCCTTCATCCCGTGAGGAGCATGTTATTGCTAACGTTCTTCCCGTCGCTCAGGACGAAGAGGCGCCTCTCCCTTGATGTTTTTGGCGGTCATCTCCAGGCTCTTCTGTTGATTCTAATAGCTGTTAGATTTTTTGTTCTTCCAATATTTTGTAAACGTTGAATTCGGCCCAATATGGCATGTACCTTTGATAAGCTTTACAATTACAATTACTGCTATGAATTTTTGATGCCTTTTTTGGTGGCTGCCCACATTTTTGCTTGTAGTTGGCCGCCATGCCAGTAATTAGTAATGAAGCTTGATTTTTGTGAGAATTTGTTTTCTATTTTTACTTTGTATCGAAGTAGCATTGCTTTATGGATGTTTTCATACTTGGACCAGTTACATGGTCACTTCTGTACTTAGACCTGTTATATGGCCGTTTTTTGTACTTGGACCTGTTATATGGCCGTTTTTTGTACTTGGACCTGTTATATGGCCGTTTTTTGTACTTGGACCTGTTATATGGCCGTTTTTTGTATTTGGCCTGTTATGTGACCGTTTTCATCTTTGACCTGTCATATGGTCGTTTTTGCACATGGCCTGTTATGTGGCCGTTTTCATTTTTGACCTGTCATATGGTCGTTTTTGTACTTTGACCTGTAATATGGTCGTTCTTGTACTTGGCCTGTTATGTGGCCGTTTTTATTTTTGACCTGTCATATGGTCGTTGTGGATTAATGGAACGTGGCGTACATAAGATAAGCATAGTCAAACAATTAATGGAATGCTCTCGGGCAGTTATATTATTAAAACGAGAAAGTAATGGCCCTTGGCCTTTTACATGAGATATCTACACATAGTACTTTTTTAAAACACTTGTGTTCTAGCAATTCTTTAGTTCAATGCCATCCATCGTCTTCAGCACAAAGGAGCCGGGACCAATTTCTTTAGATATTTGATATGGTCCTTCCCAGTTAGCTGTTAACTTTCCTTCAGCGTGAGCTTTTCCGGTGGCTGCCGTCCTTCGTAGTACTAGATCCCCCTTTGCTAATGGCCTTTCAAGCACTCTCTTGTTGTAAGCTTTGCTGATACGATCTTTGTATGCAGCAGCTTTGAGTTCCGCTATCAACCTTGTTTCTGCTAGAAAATCTAGATTTTCTCTTAAGGCTTGATCATTGTTCTCTAAATCTTTGTATTTGATCCGGTAGGACGGTAAACCCACCTCTACTGGCAATACTGCTTCTGTTCCAGAAGCTAGCTTGAATGGACTCTCTCCCGTTGCCTCCTTTTCCGTTGTTCTATTGGCCCATAATACCGCTGGAATCATATCGGCCCAAGCTCCCTTGAGCTCATCCAACTTTTTCTTCAGGGCTGCGAGAATCTGTTTGTTTGCGGCCTCAGCTTGCCCATTGCTCTGTGGGTGACATACGGTGAAAATGCGAATTTTACCCTAAACTCGGACGAGAAAATTTTTGATTGGTCGGCAATCAAGTGCGCGCCATGATCAAAGACTATTGCAGCCGGTATTCCAAACCTTGTCATTATGTTTTGCCAAATGAACTTTTTGACTTGATTGGACTTTATCTTTGCTGTCGGCTTTGCTTCGATCCATTTTGTGAAATAGTCGATACCAACAATCAAGAATCTACGACCGTGCAAAGGCTGGCTGTAAAAGGTCCGAGGATATCCAAACCCCACTGCGCAAATGGTATCGGACATATTATAGGCCGGAGGTCGTTCGCGGGCCTATTGATGATGGGAGCAAATTTTTGACATTTGTCACACTTCTTGACATAACTTTGCGCGTCGCCTAACATGCTCGGCCAAGTAATATCCGGCTCTCAATGCTTTTAATGCTAATGCTTTGCCTCCAATGTGATTTCCACAAATTCCCTCGTGTATTTCTTCCAAAATCTTTTCGGATTCCCATGCCGTTGCACATTTTAACAGCGGTAAGCTAAACGATTTCTTGTATAGCTCATTCTGGTAAATGACATACCAACTTGCCTGCATTTTCAACTTCCTGGCTTCCATTGCATTCGAAGGGAGTGAGCCTGTGAGTTTATAAGCCACTATTTCACTAAACCATTCACCTTGGCCGATTGACGGTATTTACAATCACGGTTTTTCGGTGATGCTTTTCTCTCTCAAAACCTCCACCATAACAGATCTTTCGACGTTCAAAGAATCAGAGCTTGCCAGCTTGGAGAGTGCGTCCGCTTTAGTGTTGTCGGCCCTTGGAATGGCTTGAACGTCAAAGTGAGTCAACTGGGCTATCAATTCCTTGGCCTTCTCCACATATGTTTGCATATTTGCTTCTCGGACCTCAAACTCTCCTTTTAACTGGCCATTAACTAGCTGCGAGTCCGTTTTCAAAGAGACGCTTTTGGCCCCAGCAGATACGCACATCCTCAGTCCCGCGATTGCGGCCTCGTACTCTGCCTCATTGTTTGAAGCTGGGAAAGTGAACTTGATGGCGTATTCAAAAATATTTCCCTCTGGGCTGGTCATTACAATGCCAGCCCCTGAGCCACTTGCTGCTGACGAGCCATCTACTTCTAACACCCAAGTGCTTTCTTCCACCTGCTCTTCTTCGTAAGATGCCTCCACGATAAAAATCGCCAATGCCTGGGCTTTTATCGCGGTCCTAGGTTTGTACTGGATATCATACTCGGACAACTCAACTGCCCATTTCAAAAGACGTCCTGAGCTGTCCATCCTCTGTAAAGCTTTCTCCAGCGGTTGATTAGTTAGGACTTGAATGGGATGACAATCGAAATATGACCTGAGCTTTCTAGCGGCAATTATCACGGCCAACGCCATCTTCTCAACCAGTTGATAGCGGCTTTCAGGGCCGTTCAAGATGTGACTGACAAAGTATATCGGTCACTGCCTTTTTTCCTTTTCAACCAATAGAACAGCCGCGACGGTTTTTGGAGAGGCCGAGATATATAATTGTAGTGTATCCCCCGTTTCTGGCCTGGTGATGGTGGGTAGGGTTTTCAGATGCTCCTTGACCGCGATGAAAGCTTGGCTTTGCTCCTCCCCCCACTCAAATTTCTTGTTTCCTCTCAATAGTGCGAAGAAGGGCAAGGCCTTGTCGGCCGACTTGGAGATGAAACGAGTTAACGCAGCCATTCTTCCAGTTAACCTTTGTACATCTTTTATTCCTTTCGGCTCTGGCAAATCCATAATAGCACGCACTTTGTCCGGGTTAGCATCAATTCCCCTCTTGCGACCATAAACCCCGGAAATTTTCCTCGCTCTCACCCCAAATACACACATTTTTTTGGGTTGAGTTTCATCTTGTATCTTCTCAGAGTATTGAAGGTCTCTTTTAAATCATCAATGTGCCCGCGGTCTGTTTTGCTCTTGACGATTGAATCGTCCACATAAACTTCGATGTTCCTTCCCTTCTGTTCGGCAAATACCTTGTCGACCAATTTCTGGTACGTGGCTCCCGCGTTTCTCAGGCCGAAAGGCATTGCTTTGTAATTAAACACTCCACACTCTGTGATGAAAGCTGCTTTCTTCATATCATCTTCCAGAAGACTAATCTGGTGGTAACCTGAAAACGCGTCCATGAAGCTCAAAAGCGCATGTCCGCTAGTAGAATCTACCAACTGGTCTATTCTTGGCAAAGGATAACAGTTTTTTGGACATGCTCTATTAAGATCTGTGAAATCAACACACATCCGCCATTGACCATTCGCTTTTTTCACCATAACGACGTTTGCTAGCCACTCTGGGTAATCACAGACTTCAATAAAGTCGGTAGCTAATAACTTATTAACTTCTTCTCGACGGCCTTGTTCTTTTCTATTGAAAAATTCCTTTTCTTCTGCTTGACTGGGCGGACCGAGCTGTCGACATTCAGACGATGGACCATCACGGTCGGGTCTATTCCCGCATCTCATCCGCCGAGAACGCGAATACATCGGCGTTTTCTCGAAGGAGAGTCACCGAGGTTGATCCCGACCTCTGGATCCATGTCCGTTCCGACCGACCACGGTCCTTTCGGATCATCCGCCAACATTTCTAACTTGGACTCTCCATCGGGCTTGGGCCTTGGCAAATCTTACGGTCGAGCTTCTAGCTCCTCCATGGTTACCTCCATAGCATTTTCATTCTTTTTCTCGGATGGTTCTTCTGTCACGGCCTTTTTCTTAGCTCTCTTTTCCTTTCTTGATGGCGGACATGATTCTTCAACAGAACCCTTCTTGCCAATTTGTTTGAGCCGTTAAATAACATGACTTTGATGTTTGTTGATTTCCTCTTATCCTTCTTTGTCGTACCCGAATTGGATACATACGGCATGGTTAAATGATAAGTAGATACCACTCCCGAATATCATGGATTAGTGGTCTTCCTATGATTGCATTGTATGCTCCGGAACGTCTACTACCGGGAATTCGGCCATCACATCTCTCGGCTTCACTTGTTCTCGCCAATCCCGACCAAGCAACTTTATAATCCCTTCGGTATCGCCGATGCTCCAGTGAATCCAATCACCGGGTACCGAACAGCCGTAAGTGCTCCCGACCTATCATTAATTTTTCGAAAGTAGACCAGAAATGAATATTAGCGGAACTTCCTCCATCCACCAAAATTCTATGAATCAAACAGGTTTGCAACTTTTAAGGTGACCACCGGTGGGTCATCATGAGGGTAAATCACGTGCTTTGCATCTTCTAATGAGAATGACATGGCCGGGCATGGCTGGTGGCTTTCTCCATTGGCAACTCTCATTAAAGTTCACTTGATGTCGGAACTCCTTTTAAGCGGCTTTTGCCCCACCGACACTTCCGCCATGGATTGGACCGCCACTAATCACATGAATCTCTCCTATCCGAGATTGAACATTCTGATCTCTGGGTTTCATCAAATCGCCCCCGCTTGTCTGAGCTTTATATTGGGTGAAGTACCCTCTGCGGATAAGATCCTCCAAATTATCCTTGAGGTGCCGACAGTCTTCAGTTACATGGCCGTGATCTCCATGAAAATCACACCACTTAGTCTTATCCCGGTTTTTATGAAACATCTTCTTTGGTCTCTGCCATTTGTCACTTTCCTTGTTCATGGTGAATATTTGTGCTCGGGAAGTAGTGAGCTGAGTATACGCATCAAATCTATCTTTGCGTTCACTTTTTTCCCGGCCATCCCGCTCTCGGTCATTTCCTTTTTGACCATATTAGATTCTCTTCTTTCATCCCGGCCACGCTCAACTTCGCGACCTTTATCTTTCCGTGACTTATCCTCTTTCTTCTTGTCGGGCTCCCGATGCTGGCTGCTAGCTGCCTTGTCAAATTCTTCTCCTCTTATGAAATCATTTGCTTTGCCAAGCACTGGTCCTAACGACGTGAAAGATTTTCGGCCGAGATAACTCCTGAACGCAGTTCCTTCTCTTAACCCTGACATCAAGGCTAAGACCGCTACATCCTGCTGCAGCCTGGGAATAGATACGACCTCTACATTGAAGCGCTCGATGTAATCCCGGAGAGATTCGGTTTCCCCTTGCCTGATTGACAATAATTCCCCAGTAGTGCGCTCACGGCACCGGTTGCTTACAAAGTGAGTACTGAACATAGATGAGAGTTGAGAGAAACTGGACACATTACCAGGTTTGAGACTCTTAAACCAAGTTTGAGCTATGCCAGTAAGAGTGGACGGGAAAACCTTGCACCAGATAGCGTCTATTTGCGTGTACAAATACATGTGTCCTTCATAGGCCGCGACATGATCGTCGGGATCTGAACTACCGTCAAATTTACATGACGGCATTTTGATTCTCGGCATTGGGTAATTAAGAACCTCCGGAACAAATGGGGAGAGTTTTGGCTTGATTAACAGATGTCCGCCAACCGAATAGTTACTAGCACCATGTGTGCTGTACTCTCGGTGCGAACGACTTTGGTTATCGTCTTCTGAATTATCAAGCTCTTCTGTTTCCATCTCCTCTTCATACTCGGGATCCTCCCAGTTGTCTTTCCAATCGTCGGCCCTCTTGAGTGAAAGAACGCATTCTTCTTATCGGCGTACCATCGGCATTTCTTCCCCCTAATGGTGGCAATCGTTTACGGGGTGCTCTAGCATTGGGGGTTGGAGTATTACCATCAGGTTGAGGTGTGCCTGCTAGCATCCGGATGAAGGATGCTCTTGTCTTCAATCTGTTCGGGGAGAATTGACTCAACTGAGCCAGATTGATTGGAACTTCATTTGGATTAACCTGAGATACATTGTTCTCGGGAGTTTCTTTGTTCAGTGTTGTTCTCGGGCACCCTTGTATTGAACTGAGGTGCACCCAATAGTCAGGTAATGGCTGGCTGAGTAGATCCCTGCCCGATCTCAAACCCAGGTGGACCACGACTTGCATTGCTCGTCTTATCCATGACTGCTTCACAAAGATGGGAGTTCTCCCCTCCTTCTAGCGCCAAGTTGTTTCGGTGTTGAAACGATGGCGGACACAGAGATGTCCGTCAATAATTTAGGGGGGCGTCCGAGATTGGAAATCTGCAAGGAAGACAAACGTAAACTACCCTCGGGGGATGCGAGGAAACCCCTCCGACGCTCAAGTCGAGAGGTGCCCAATAAGGATTTTAGAGAGAGAGAGAGATATATAGAGAGAGAAAGTCAGGCTTAGAATGTGAGAGAATGTACCTGTAGAATAGTACCATTGTGCTATTTATAGCAGTACTATTCATCTGACAGGGTGCGTAATCCTGCGACACGTGTATGACTGTGATGAGTCTAACTGGAGGGAGAATTGTCCTCAAGTGTGGCCGTGAATGCCATCTCGGACTACTTATTAGAAATTGTCGAGACCCCACTGATGAAGTCGCGTCTCAAGTTTATTGATGTCGGCCAAGCTAAATGTGACCGACGGCGAACTTGGTCATACCCATACACCTCTAATAGTTTGTCCACATTATTTTTATAATCAAAGTCTCTTAAGTTTTGGTTGCATTTTTTCCCGATTATATGTATATAGTATATATGAAAATAATTTTTATACGGGATCTTCTTAATCATATGATGCATACTTTTAAAATAATGAGTTTTTATTACTATAAAAATCATTAACTATATTTTTAATATGTACACTTAAAGATAATATTGATACTTTTTTTTGACGGGAAAGACATTGATAATTAAATGTATATATTGGTGATTGTAAAAAAAAAAAAAGGTAAGAGGATCAACGATTAGAAAATAGAGCCAGTATTAAGCAATACATTGAATCCGCCAAAGAGTGGCGATGTAGAGGCAAGTCCAATATACTTATATTTTAGCAGAGAAATAGTACTAATTGTACCATTCTTAAAACTGAATTTTAGGTAGCAATATTATAAATTCTCCTCCACTATACTATGCGTACATAATTCTAAAAGCAGCATCTTCCCTTGCACTTTCTTTGTTATCTCCTATGATCCCTACTAATATAATTTCTTTCAATTCCGTACTTAAATGGTAATCATCTTCATTAATAAGCATCATACAGAGAAACACCCAAATATTGTGGCCACTCAGGCACTCACTGAGCTGTTATTATTCCATGTTCAGAAAACACAGTGCCTCTCTTTTCTTCAGATTGAAGTGATTCCAATTTGGTGATATAAAATAACAAAATAAACATAGCAGAATTGACAATCAAAGGTCCTTCTTTTCTTTTATCTGTTGCTTTGCAACATTTTCCAAGCTTATTGGTATGAATCATTAAACTATTTTTGGACCGCCATGCATGTGGAAGATAACTTAAAAGGTATGTCAATGTTTTGACCCTAAGTTTAAGGGCACACTAGGGTTGAATGAACATCTATATAAGGAGTTGTTTTGGTGTAGTGCTTAGATATCAGTCCACACCCATAAATATATACTCAAGTTCTGCTTAATTTCATATATAAGAGCTAATGTATTTGAAAATGGCTCTGCCTAAGATAATTTATCTTGGGTGCTTTCTTTTGTTGTTGGCCATTGTAGTAGAGGCTGCAACTCCTCCAGGAATCGCTAAGAATCCTGCAAGAGCATCATGTAAGATCAAGAAGTATAAGATGTGCTATAACTTGGAGCATGTTTGTCCTAAATTTTGTCCTGATAGTTGCCATGTTGAATGTGCTTCATGCAAGCCCATTTGTGGTCCAGGATCATCGCCACCTGATTACGATGATGATGAAGGTGGTAAGAAAGGAGGCGATGATGATAAGGGCGGTAAGAAAGGAGGTGATGATGATAAGGGTGGTAAGAAAGGAGGCGATGATGATAATTCAGGATCCACTCCACCAACCTATGAAACTCCAAACCCATCTCCTCCTACTCCTTCCCCACCAACCCCGTCTCCTCCTACTCCAACCCCATCACCACCTACGAAGACGCCACCGAGCCCTAAACCTTCACCTCCACCAACCTATGAAACTCCTACACCATCTCCTCCTACTCCATCCCCACCAACCCCATCTCCTCCTACTCCATCACCACCAACCAAGTCTCCTCCTACTCCATCCCCACCAACCACATCTCCTCCTACTCCATCCCCATCAACCCCATCTCCTCCTACTCCATCCCCACCAACCCCATCTCCTCCTACTCCAACCCCATCACCTCCGCCGCCAAGCCCTAAACCTTCACCTCCACCAACCTATGAAACTCCAACACCATCACCACCTTCACAAACGCCTCCAAGCCCTACACCATCACCCCCTTCTACCCCTACCCCCTCTCCACCCACACCATCTCCTTCTACTCCCTCAACACCATCTTCTCCTCCTAATTCAGGCGTTGCCTCTAGGAAGAGAGTTCGATGCAGGAACAAGAACTATGGGCAATGTTATAATCAACAACATGTTTGCCCTGCTGAATGCCCCACTTCATGTCAAGTTGATTGTGTCACTTGCAAACCTGTTTGCAGTAAGTCTCTTTTAACTCCTTTAAAATGTTTTGAATAATTCCAACTTTTCTGAAACTCATTCAAAACTTTCTTGTTTTTTCTTGTTGAACATGTGCGTGCATTATTGAACATGACTTGTTAAAATTTTAGATTAAACAATTTTGTTTTGTTAAGATTTGGAAGTTGCTATATTTTCCCATTGCATATGAAAGTTTAGGTGGTCATTATAAATATGGCTATGAGAAAAGTGTCCAAAATAGCATTAAAATTAGATATGTGGGTCCAAAAGCATTTAAAAATGTTAGATTTTCATGGTCGTCATATTCATTATCATTCCACCGTATAACTAGAAATTTACATATGTGGCTGGCTTTGGAAGCAGTAACTTATATTAGTAATAATTTTCCCATCATTATACGTCATATAGATACTTTTTTTCCTTTCCTGATTATACAGATAATTTGTCTAGTTACCTTCCTATAAGGAAAAGTAAGGTGATCTACCAGTGGATAAACGATGATTTTCTCCTAATCCATATCACTTCACTTAAGTAAATATAGCGAATGTCTGTACTCCAAGATCTGATCTTATATATTCCAGTTTGAACCCAATTTTGAGCGCAAAGCAAAGCATCGGCAACTTAATATACTTTTTCAAGTAAATGAAGTTGATCATGGTATTTTGTTCTTGTTTAGGTTGTAACTATCCAGGGGCCGTATGTCAAGACCCTCGCTTCATAGGAGGAGATGGAATCACCTTCTACTTCCATGGCAAGAAGGAGCAAAACTTCTGCCTTGTCACAGACCCTAACCTTCACATTAATGCGCACTTTATAGGAAAAAGAAACATAAACATGGGCCGTGACTTCACTTGGGTTCAATCTATCGGAATCCTCTTCAACAACCATCAACTCTTCTTAGGAGCCAAGAAGACCTCCACTTGGGATGATGCCAATGACCGGCTCTCATTAGCTTTTGATGGCGAGCCCATATTCCTCGACGAAACCCTAGGCTACAAGTGGCAGTCCACATCTACACCACAAGTCACCATAACAAGGGCTGATAGTGAAACCAACAATGTTGTTATTGAAGTCCAAGGAAAACTCCAGATCACAGCTAAGGTTGTACCTATTACTGAAGAAGACTCTAGGGTTCACAACTATGGGATAACCAAGGAAGATTGTTTCGCACATCTTGATCTCGGGTTTAAGTTTCATTCATTAACCGGTAAGGTTGATGGCGTGTTAGGAAAAACTTATAGGGATGACTATGTTAGCAAAATAAACGTTGGAGCTGCCATGGCAGTTGTCGGAGGAGAGAGAGAATATGCAACTAGTAGCATTTTTGCTACAGATTGTTTGGCTTCAAGGTTTGATAGTGGCATAGAGGAGACTCCATTGGAGGCGTTGGAGCTTGTCAACATGAATTGTGCTAGTGGGATGAATGGAGAGGCCGGGGTAGTTTGCAGGAGGTAACTCAAAATTGTCGGATCACCTATATGAACTAATTTTACAAGCTCAAATTGGAAGTCCTAAAAATATTTGGCTTCTAATATTATGATTTAATCAATTGATGTTTGTAATAAAGATATTATGAAGCTGTAAGAACTTATACACACATTTATATAATGAAGTATAATATAACAATTTCAAGTTCGTTCAATAATTTGAAGTAATTGATCTTTTTGGTTACCAGTTTCTCAAATTCAACCATATATAGCATTTCCCAATAATTAGCTGATGTTTACGTGAAAATAAGGATCGCCGGATGTAGAGATGTAGTGCTGCTAATGATGATATCCATTTCAGTAGTAAGGAAGCCGCGCTATTCATATGTTTTCTGTAAAACAGTTTTAGTTGCCTGATTGATGAGTAATTTCAGGATTGTTGACTAATGAATGGACACGGCATTATTTTTTTGACATCGGAAAATTTACAAAAACTGAAAAATAAACAAACACTTAGGACCCTCTACTGCTAGCACCACTTGCTAGATTGGAAGAGTCCTTGACTTGACTGCAACTTTTATAGAGACAAGCATTAAAATAAGAGCAAACTAAACTAACATGTTTTTTCCTAATATTATAAGAGAGATCCGACGAAGATGGAGCAGTGCTTCTCTGCTCGGATCCTACTTGAGAGACGTTACATCGGTTTATCCTCTTCCTGAACCTTCTTCTAGAGCTAGAGATGGATATGACATCAGCACGTTCAATCGGTCTTCGACGCCTTATGAACGAACTCTATTCCTCTGCGCTCGTACCATTTGTCCTTTCTTCTTCTTTGAGTGGATTTTTCGAACTGTTGATTTTGTCCTGCATTGGAACATCTGCACTCGAAATTGTGTTAGTTGAGGCATCAATATATACTTACCTCAATATTGTACAACTCCTGAAGAGCCTTAGCGGTCCGATTTTCTTCCTTCGGACTCGTACATCAGCCACGAGGCCTTCATTTACAGTGAGAGCCGGATTAGAGACCTACGCTTCCCTCAACTTGGAGTTGCAGGGGGCCTCCTTTAAGATTTTAGTTTTTGAGGTGAAGGTGCGAACCTTCAAAACTGACAAAGAGTGGAATTGATATAATTGAACTTCTTTCCCTTCCCGTAGCTTTTCTACATCTGCGCGGGTCATCATGCGAGAGGATGGTCGTTTGTTGTTGAGGTTTTGTTTGCGAAAAGGAGACTTAGGAGACATCGAACTCTCCAGGCTTTTCTCCTCCTTACACTTTTCATCCATCTCAACGATATTTTCTCCTCCATTACTATGTTCTTTGGAAGAGAAACTTCTTTCCATACCCTGGACATGGAAATCCAACTCACGAAGTCCAGGGGTTAGTGCTTGGGTGTCTATAGCTCCTTGCTTAGGAGCTTGACTCTATACGACTGAGCATCAACTTAACACTAAAAATTGGAAATAGGGCGTCCTCAAGACTTGCAATCTCCCGAGAAATTTCCTTATTTTTTGGTTAAACTACTTTGGCTGCTCTTAAGTCATCATAATCCTTCTCCAAACTTTCAACTTTTACTAGAGCCAAACCTCTCCTAAAAAGGGCTATTTCACGAACCCCCAATACCAATGAACACGAACCAACAACTTTGTCAAAATGATTAAGTTTGATTTCACAAGCAGCAATATTCAATTGCAAAGAAATAAGTAGCTCCCTAAGCTCAAGATCGACATTGTGAACATAACCATCATCACAAAGAGCAGTAAAGGGAACACACAGGCATTTGATAGCATCACTATATTTGTTGTAGGCTTTCCTATACTTACTCAATTTGAAAAGAGAATTTCCTTTTATCTCAAAGTCGTTGGACCCAAAAAAGTTGGACCGGTAGGATCCGAGCCTTGGTGTCAAAACACAGATTTAGGTCCGGATCAAACCCAGTTGTCGGATCAGTAGATCCGTTCTTTTTAGAAAGTAGTTTTACAAATGGCTTGAGTTTAAAAGCTAAACTTTTTCTCTCAAAGCCTCAACTTCTCAAAACCCTAACACTCTCAACTTCTCTCTCCCTCTCTCTCTCCAACAACCTTCCTTTCTCCTTCTCTCTCTCCGGCAGCCTCCACGACCGTCGATCACCACCAGTACACCACCACGCTGCTTCCTTTTTCTTTGCGCTCCACCATCCATACTTTTCACCACTACCAAATGCTGCTTCTCTCCTTTCACGCTCCATCGTTCGAACTTTCCGTCACCACCACGTTTCTTCCCTCCTTTCACTCTCCACCGTCCAGACATTCCATCATCACCCAGCTGCTTCCCTCCTTTCGTGCTCCACCATCCAGGCTCTCCACCACCACCACACTACTTCCCTCATCTGCGTGCGTATTCTCTCTCTCCACCACCACACAGTCAACAACAATTCTCCTCTTCGTGCGCATCACCAGATCCACCAGACCACCACAACTCCCCTTCTTGAAAGCCCAAAAGTTGTTTTGTATTCTAATTCATTCTTTATTGCGAATTTGCTATAATTTTGTTATGAATTTTGTAATTTTGTTGCAAAAAATGTTGAATTAAATTTGTTGATTTGAATTTGTGTTAAAGTTGTTAAAATTTAGTTGCAAATTTATGGTTAGTTTTTATTTTTATTTTACATGGAAAAGTAGGTGAAATAATATAAATTAACAGATCTGTTTTGGACCCATTTTTGGACACGAATCTGTAGTATATGGATCCGGATCCTATTCTGGATCCAACATTTAAAAACGGATTTGGATTCGGGTCCATGTGGACCCGTTCCAGATCCGACCCGTTGTCATTTCTAGTGCAGCCCCTTCACGTTTTTCTGAGTGCAACTTCATAAAACACTATTGATTGAGGGTCGTTCGTGGTCCGATTTGGCTGAAATTTTGGCAGCATATCCGGGACATCATGGGCTATATTTTAGACGGTGTGATTGTCATTTAATACTCTGTTTTATGAGATATCGCTACTATACAATCTTTCTCTTTCGTAAGTTGCTAATTATAGTGTCTATTGTTGGGTAATTTGAGTACCCATTTAAGACTCGGAATCGGGTTTATGCAACATTCCTTCTATCATAATAAGAGCAATATGGTGGACCCTTAATCACACTATGGTTTTTACTCTTCACATAGAAGGGGCTTTTCCACGTAAAAATCCTCGTGTCTTTGCTTGACTGTTTATATTGTTGAATTGCTTTTCTCTCGTTGTGGTTATTGGTTCATATTATTGGAGAATTATGATTTTTATATTTCTGGTAATATATGGTGTGACTTTGAACATACTAGAAGTAAGAACTTACTAGGATGTTTGTTCTTGTCACTTGAATATTTCACAAGAGGTGTATTTACCTCAACACATCGAACCATATCACGTTCTCCAATTATTGCATTTTTACATGTGATAGTCCTTCATGACTTATGTCACAATAACAATATAGTTCCTCCGTGCTATAATAAATAAAATACGACGGGGCGTATAATTTTTAAGATTCGGTCCTATATAATAAATAGATCAGAGATAGAGAAAGATAAAGAGAAAGAGAAATACTCATGTGATATCACAAGTAAAAAATGCAAGAATTTAACATAAACCCTTTAACCAAAAGTAGAAGTGTTATAGCATTTATTTTGCACCTTCTCAAGAAGAGAAGTGTTACATTTGAATTAGAAGAAAAATATAAATATTAGACATCGAGCAGAAGCCAAAGAATTTAATATGGCTTCTTGCCTTATTACAATTACTCGAATAAGTAAGATCTTCAAATTTCTGAATGACCTTCAAGGTATATTAAGTTACCTCTTGCAAACGACACCCTCTCCATTCATCCCACTAGAACATTTCATGCTAGCAAGGTCCAATGCCTCCAATGTAGTCTCTTGTTGGCCACCAATAAACCTTGAAGCCAAACAATCTGTAGCAAAAATGCTACTAGCTGCATATTCTCTCTCTCCTCCCACAACTGCCATGGCTGCACCAACATTCACTTTGCTAACATAATCATCTCTGTAAGTTTTTCCTAACACACCGTCAACTTTTCCAGTTAACGAAAAAAACTTGAATGCAAGATCAAGATGTGCGAAAGAATCATCCTTGGTTATCCCGTAGTTATGAATCCTAGAGTCTTCTTCGGTAATCGGTACAACAGTAGTTGTGATCTTGAGTTTTCCTTGGACTTCAATAATAACATTGTTGGTTTCACTGTTAGCCCTTGTTATGGTGACTTGTGGTGTAGATGTGGACCGCCACTCGTAGCCTAGGGTTTCGTCGAGGAATATGGGCTCTCCATCAAAAGCTAATGAGAGGCGGTCATTGGCATCATCCCATGTGGAGGTCTTCTTGGCTCCTAAGAAGAGACGGTGACCGTCGAAAAGAATTCCGATGGATTGAACCCAAGTGAAGTCACGACCCATGTTTATGTTTCTTTTTCCTATGAAATGTGCGTTGATGTGAAGGTTAGAGTCCGTCACAAGGCAAAAGTCTCGTTCCTTCTTTCCGTGGAAGTAGAAGGTGATTCCATCTCCTCCTATGAAGCGAGGGTCTTGACATACGGCCCCAGGATAGTCACAATCTAACGATAGAGTACAAAAAATAAAAGTTAGTGATCAGCTTAGCTTTAGTTAACAATGCCTTATAAACAAAATACTACTACTACTATTGAGAAAAATATACATCATGTGCCATGCATATAGTGATATAGAGTACTCCTGGAGAATTAAAATTTGGGATTAATAGTTGATAGAAAACTATGAAACTTACTGCAGACAGGCTGGCAAGTGACGCAATCAACTTGACAAGAAGTAGGGCAATTGGCTGGGCATACATGGGCTTGATTGTAACACTGTCCATAAGTCTTGTTCTTGCATCTGACCCTCTTTCTAGAGGCAACTTCGGAAGATTTAGGAGGAGAAGAAGGTGTTGTGGGGGTAGAAGGAGATGGTGTCGAAGGCGTGGGAGGTGCTGGATAGGGTGATGATGGTGGAGTTGATGGGGTAGAAGGTGTTTTTTTTGAAGGTGTTGGTGAAGAGGGTATTGAAGGATAATATGGTGGTGGAGTTGATTGATAACTATCACCATCTCCTTTCTTTTTACTATCATCTCCCTTTTTACCTCCATTTTCTTTGTTATCTCCTTTTTTACTGCCAATCTGGCCTTCTGCTTTTTTATCATCTGATTCATCACGTGAATAGTGATTTTTACCATCTGCAGATGATGCTGCTGATGATGCAGCTGAAGAAGCTGCAGATGATGCTGCTGACGATGCCGCCGATGATGCTGCAGAAGATGCTGCAGATGATGCCGCAGACGATGCTGCAGATGATGCTGCTCCTGCAGCCCCGGATGATGAGGCTGCTGAAGATGCCGATGATGAACCATCACCACTTGATGATCTTGAAGTACAAATTGGCTTACATGAAGCACAATCTACTTCACAACTATCAGGACAAAATTTTGGACAAACATGCTCTAAGTTATAGCACATCTTGTATTTTTTAATCTTACATGAAGCTCTAGCAGGATGGTTTGCAATTCCCGGAGGAGTGGCTGCGTCTACCATGATAGCCAACAATAGAACACAAAAACACCCAAGATACATCATCTTGGGCAGACCCATATTTTGCAGGTCTAGCTCTCAAGTAATCTTACTAGGTATATATTATATATTTTTGTGTAAGATTATAGTATAAGATCAGATGAGATTTGAGAACTGGATATCTAAAACTAAATCCCACAATTCCTTTTATAGATGGATAGTCCAATTATATTCATGAATTATTAGTATATTCCTTGCATGTCGGGTCAAGGAGTTCAACAAACTCAAATGCTTATATATTCCTTAATTGAAGTCATCTTCCACATGCATCTAAATTTGCTTAGTAATCAGAAAAACATATTTGGGTTATCATGATTGAAATGCTTGTGTTACTTTTTAAATTCAACCTTTTCTCATTCAAATATAACATCTTTTATTAGTGTTTTAGTAAAAACTAATTTTTAAGATATTCTTTTATTGTATACTAGGTTTGAAGCCCGTGCGTTGCACGGGTTGTTGTTTATTTATTTTATTGCAAATTTTTTGTTAATATTATTGTTGATTTTGTGTTGTTGTAAAATGAGATTTTTCAAGATCATTGTATTTACATACTTCCTCCGTTCTTTTTCTATTACAACAATTACCACTTTAGATAGTTTCATCTTTTGGGACCATTCCACTTTTGGTAAAAAAAAAAACTACAGTTGACAATATTACCTTTACTTTATGTTAATAAAACCATCATTAATTACCCGAATTGCCTTATAAAGTTGCGTTTACTTTAATAAGGATTTATTTGTCCCCTATTCTAGTTAACTAAAGAGGTACCTCTATGCTAAACTACCCATTTTTTCTTTCCTTAAAAACCATGTCCAAACCTATTGTTGAAGTAGAAAAAAAACGGAGAAAGTATTTGTCATTATACTATAATTTCTAGATTTGTTATTTTGATATATAAATTTTATAATTTTTAATATTCAATTGAATATTGTAGCTAAGTCTATTATTAAATGGTATCCCAATAACAGGTATGACTAACAATAGCTAATACAGTTTTAACATGAATAATACGCGAATGATAATTTAAGAAAGTAGAGAGTAATAATTTAATAGATACAGGACATAAAGAATACTTTCTTAAAAATTGATAAGAATGACATGGCATGCTTAGGTTGAGCTCTTTATAATATTCAAAGGCTGTTTTATTTAAATCAAACTCTAATTTTTACATAATCCAAAACTCTAATATATATGTAACTTTATCGCTATAGATTTTAGTTAATAAATTTTGTTGCAATACTATATTATTTTGGTTTGGTTGAGTAAGGTTGAGGTTTTGAAAGATAATACGTTTAATCCTGTAAATTGGACCTATAATCAAATGTTATAATCACATATAATACACTATACTTAATACTTATAGCCATTATTATATTTATCTAAAAAAAAGACTAAATAATGTCCTACAATGCATTTAATTTAATATATTTTCATGAGTTGTAAAACTATATTGTAAATAGATCCTATTTTGAAGCATATTTTAAGCACTCTGCCACTCTCTAATGGTAAAAAAATTATAATGTTTTAAATTAGGTAGCAAAAGTTAAATTTAATTTACATAATATAATAATTTAGGTTGTTTATTCAAAACGCAACTCTAATTCCCCCCTATCCAAAACTCTTTTATGTATTTAAATATATGTAGAATTCTATTTTTTTCAAATATTTAAAAAAAAATAATGACATGACAATCTTAAGTGGCGCTCTCTATTTCATAAATTGTAGAACTATATTGTAAATGGATATTATTTCAAAGCATATTTCGAGCACTATTTAATGGTACAAAAATTATAATATTCTGAATTAGGTAGCAAAAGTTATACACAATTAACATAATATAATAATTTAGGTTGTTCATTCAAAACGAAACTCTAATTTCTGCTTATCCAAGGCTCCTTATATGTATTTAAATCTATGTAGAACTCTATTTTTAGAAAAAAATAAAAATAAAAATTGATGACATGACAATCCTACATGGCGCTCTATATTTCATAAGTTGTACAACTATATTGTAAATGGATCTTATTTCGAAGCATATTTCGAATGCTCTCCAATGGTACAAAAATTATAATATTCCAAATTATGTAGCAAAAGTTATACACAATTTTCATGATATAATAATTTAGGTTGTTGATTCAAATCCAAACTCTAATTTTCGCTTATCTAAATCTCTTTATATGTATTTAAATCATCTAGAACTCTATTTTTGTAAAAAATAAAAATATAAATTGATGATGTGGCAATCCTACGTGGCGCGCTCTATGAGCTCAAAATATATTTAAAAAAAAGTAATGACATGACAATCTTAAGTGGCGCTCTCTATTCCATAAATTGTAGAACTATATTGTAAATGGATCTTATTTCAAAGCATATTTCGAGCACTATTTAATAGTACAAAAATTATAATATTCTGAATTAGGTAGCAAAAGTTATACATAATTTACATAATATAATAATTTAGGTTGTTCATTCAAAACGAAACTCTAATTTCTGCTTATCCAAGACTCCTTATATGTATTTAAATCTATGTAGAACTCTATTTTTAGAAAAAAATAAAAAGAAAAATTAATGACATGACAATCCTACATGGCGCTCTATATTTCATAAGTTGTACAACTATATTGTAAATGGATCTTATTTCGAAGCATATTTCGAATGCTCTCCAATGATACAAAATTATAATATTCTGAATTATGTAGCAAAAGTTATACACAATTTTCATGATATAATAATTTAGGTTGTTGATTCAAATCCAAACTCTAATTTTCGCTTATCCAAATCTCTTTATATGTATTTAAATCATCAAGAACTCTATTTTTGTAAAAAATAAAAATATAAATTGATGACGTGGCAATCCTACGTGGCGCGCTCTATGAGCTCGAAATCTTGAGGAGCTCTCTATGCTCCCGAAAAGTTCCTCCTTTATATATATATATTGATTAGTATATTACTATTCCCTTAAAAGAAAATACGACTTCATACTCTCAAAATTTTCATTCCGAAATAATTGATAATGATTGCACGTTCTTGTTGTACAAGGTCTTTCCATAATTGAATACAAAAGCCTGTATGAAGTACTTATCTTGTATTACAAATGCACAATATAATGACCAGTATGAATATGTATTAGGACTTAGTTTTCACGTATAGCTATGTTTGGTAATGTCATAGATGAAAATTAACAAAAACTAAAGCTCCTTTGATACTATTACTATATGTTAATCTAATCTTGCCCACTTAGTCATGTCGAGTTTGTTTATTGCCCACCAGTATGAATAAGATACTTTTATTGTCTGATATTAATCTAATCTTCATGTCGAGTTTGTCAATTGTCATATGAGGATGTTGTCACATATTCCTTTCGATTCTTGTCTAACATTACTTCCTCCGGTTTTTATTAGTTTGCCTGTTTTAACTTTTGACACTATTTACATACATAACTTTGACTATATATCTTATGATTTGTATTTAAGGAAAAATATAGTCATGTGTTGTTAGATTCGTCTTAATGTGTTTTATCCAAATATCAACTTTTTGTAATTTTTACTTATTGATAATTAGAGATATTAAGATTCAAACTAGTGACTCGATAAATGTGCCCCAAGGAAATAGAAAAACTAAGAAAAACCCGAGGGAGTATAACTCATATGGTTTTTGCGAAATGTCAACGTCGCCCAAGTAGTCATGGCCAGCAAAAGCAGTAGTATTATTCAAACGGAAGAAAAGAACCTTCAACCAACAATAAACATCAGTACTTCAAACTTTCCCGAGAAATATGCATTAGTTGCACTTATTTCAGATGACAATTCTTTCTTACTCTATAGTATATCATGAGTATAATAGCAGTAAGTTATATATTAGTGGTCTCATCTTGCTTAAAATGCTTCATTTCCTCCACTACACCATGAAACCCTAGTTGACTACGGAGTTAGCATTTCTTGTTGCATGATAAAGTATCATTCTCTAATCAATCCTTCAGTTTCTCTTCACTCTTAGCAATCTTTATTTTCTTTTCATTCCGTGAATATGTTGATAAACTTCATTAAGTATCATGAGATATACTGTCATCATATTGAATTATACTCTTTTTATAAACTACTCTAAAAGTAACCTTTTCGCTACTTGTCAAAAGAAAACCCGTCTTTCCTTTAAATTGAAGCATGGTTGATGGTACTTATGTTGACCTTTAGATATATTTTAGAGAATATGTGGAATTTAAAATGAACTCAAAGAAAGTGAACATACATGTGGTTATACTGAACTGAAAGAAAGTGAATATGTTTTCACCAGGGGTGGGGCTACCATTATCAGGGCCCTACTCAAATTCTTATACTTAGGGCCCTTGACTCATATGAAAAAAAAATTCACAAATTTTTTAACCACTGCATTTTCCTTCAACAGTTTCATGGGTAATATGCATCCCACACAAAATGCCCACCATTGACATCATTAGAAAACAAAGAAAGATATAGCAACAAGGAACAATCCTTGCACACAGCAACACTTCAGAAAGAAGAAGGAAGACCGAAAGAATGTAGATGAATATGGAGAATTGAGGAATTTAATTCATGGAGTATTGTAGGAGACAAGGCAATTAATGAAATATCTCGTAAAATGCTCTACTGCGTTTCAAAGAGGAAAAGAGAGAGAGTGTAAATATAATTATGGTTGACTTAGCTGTCAAAACTAAAGATAGAGGATTTTGTGTATTCTCTAGGATTCGAACCTTGTATCTAAGATTTAAAAGCAAGGCCCATTATCGTATCAACTCATCCACATCAATTTGATGCTAATATATTTGCATTACAGGATTAAGTCTGAAATGCGGTCGCCCAGCCCGCATTGGCCAAGAACCGCCCCTGGTTTTCACTATATTAAAAAATTGATAAAAAATGTAGTCGTTACGAAGTAAAATTTTATGAACGACAACTCTTGTTGGATGGTGGATCTCCTGACTCGTATAATATTTCTTATTAGAGTAAACATATGTCAATACATTTAGTGTCCCTCTTTAGTATCATGTAATTATGTAAAGTATATAATCATGGTAAGTCGGGTTCTCTGTACTACTCATATATATCGTGAATAATAATACTAAGCCTCTTCAAGGGAGCATTCTCAATCTACATGGTATTAGGCTTCTTCTAATATCATCTCCTTCTTCTTCTTTCTATCATGTCCGACGCTGATACTCCCCCGCCGCCGATCACCATGTTTATCATCCGGTCTTAATAGTCACTAACGTAAAGGCCTTGATTCCCTTGGTTCTTGATGTCGAAAAAGTTCAATATACACCCTGGGCTACACTCTTCCGCAATACGGCAAATGTTTATAATGTTCTTGATCATATAGACCCCAAGATCAAGCGACCATCGGATGTTAATGGTGCGTTATGGGATCGTTTGAATGATATTGTGTGCCAATGGATGTAAGACACGATATCCACCGATCTTCTTCTCAAAATTCTAGATGACAAGTCCACGGCTATGGAAGCATGGGAACATCTTCAAAATATTTTTCAGGACAATAAGGGCACTCGTGTGGTGCATGTTGAGAATCAATTTGGTAACAATAGTAGAGAAAACATGATTTGCGTCGGTTCCGGGACCCCATTTGAGTCGGTTCCAGGTACGACACTACAGGTCTCAACGCACATTTCCCATTCATGGTCTGCATCGGGTGGAGACTAAAAGCAAATTGTAAACTATTTGCGTCGGATGTAGAGCGTAACCCGACGCAAATGTCACCCCAGCTCCTACCCAGGCCTTGTTTTTCACCTAAAAATAGGAGATTTGCGTCGGACATAAAAGCCTCAATCGATGCAAATTGATGGTTTTTTATTAAAAAAATTAATTTCCAGCTCCTCCCCAGGTCATGTTTTTCACCTAAAAAAAGGAGATTCACGTCGGACATAAAGCCTCAACCGACGGAAATTGCTATTTTTTATCAAAAAAAGTTAATTTTATGAACCATCAGCATCACCCACACAAACAGAAACACCCAAAATAATGAAATTCAAATCTGCAATTCAAAACTTAATTGCACAAAAGAGATTAACATAACAAACCAAAATATTTACAAAATCAAGGATGGAAAACAATCAAAGTAAACAAATAAACAACAAAGAAATTGAGAAGGGAAGCGTGCAAATATGAGAATTTGAAGAAATACAACGAAGAAAGGCTCAAATATGAAACAAGTGAATAACCTAATCTCTCAATAATCTAATACAACAATTCGTAAATAACCTAACCAAATCCAAACGAAAAATATTCTAGAAAACCCTAAAAATCTATCCTAAAATAAATAAATCGACATTAAAATCGAAGCAACGACAAAAAAACCGAGAATGAGCGACGACGTTCCGTCATCTCCACCGTCGACTGTTTCCGTTGATGGCGACGTCATTCTTGCTATTCTTCTATTCAGATCTTTAACTTGCGATGACAATCTTGCTCTTCTTCTTCTTTGACCAATTAGGGTTTCTTGATTTAGATCTACATTGATAAATTGTCTTCTTTCAGAGCAGATCTGACGACGACAGCGAGAATCTACTGATAACCATTTCTAGATTCAACAAGATCGGCGATGTCAAAACTCTTGGAAAATGTAGCGTGGTTTCTAGAAGGTTAGTTTCTGATCGAGGTTGAAAACTTTGTCGTTCGAGTTGATTCTGTGGTTTCTCAAAGGTTGAAAACTTCGTCGCTCAATTTTCTGGGGAAAGGAGAAGAAAGGGATGGAGAGAGAAGACTGGTTAATTAGAGAGAGATGGAATATTGAAGCTTTCACAACTGATTAGAGAGGGAGATGGAGCTGCGGTTAGAGAGTGAGAAAGAGTGAATGAGAGTTTGAGGTTACAGGGAGAGTGAGAGAGAGGAACTTCTCTCCATCACACCTTAGACATGGAAATCCAACTCATGAAGTCGAGGGGTGATAAGTGCGTTTCTAACGTACTTTATGAGCTCTTTTTGGTTTGGTTTGATCCTCTTTATACCCTTTTCTTCCCTCTTTCTTCCTCATTTCTCTCTCTATTTCCTTCACTTGATCATTGTTGATCATTGTGACATTTCGCTAGATTTTCGGTCAATTTTGATTGGATTTCTAGTACATTTACTTTCACCGTGTTTTCCCGTACTTTGATTGCAGGTATGATCTTTTATAAGGTCAAGAGTTGGGAGATACGGTAATAGGCGGGAGTTTCGAGGAGTTTGCACGCGCAAAAATGGAATAAAGGAAGCTTGAGTTGAGCTCCATGGTGTGCCCGCACCCCCTTAGCACTGCACGCACACATTGGTGCGCCCGCACCTGGAACCGGTGCGCCCGCACCGCCCTACAGATTGGGCATCCTCATTATCAGTTAGTTAGGTGCGCCCGCACCCGCACAATTCTCATGGTGCGCTCGCACCTTTCCAGCGAAGATTGGCCACCTGAATCAGTGACCTTGGTGCGCCCGCACCAATTTCATGGTGCACCCGCACCACCTGTTTCCGCGAGAAAATTGTAATTCTCCTGGGCATTAAAAACAATAGGTGTTATGTTTTTTCGACTTATGCTTTATTCTGAGTTTTTAGAGAACATTATTAGGGCTTACTTTATAGAGAAAGACACTTAGTTTTTGATCAAGATTTGAGAACTCTAGATCATAGTTTGTGATTGCTACAACATTGAAGGTATATTAATTCAATTAGTTTCAAAGTTTTAGTTTTTATTATTTATTTTCATTGCTATTATTTGTTCTTCCCTTTCATTAGATCTACTTTATTATAGTTTCATAATTGTTATTTTAATTAGATTAATTATCTCTTAATCATGTTTAGCCCTAGATTAGTTATAGATTTCATGTTTTATTGCTTAGAATCCATGATTAGTGAGTAGTTTTCTATCTAGGGTTAGGGTGAAAGTATGGATTAGGGTTTATATGTATTGTTAATGTGATTGTGATGATTTAAAGAAGTTTATGCATTGATCTTGGTGTTTTGAGGCCTTAGGATAGATATTGATCACATTTGTGCTTTGATATTTTGAATTCAAAAGTTCTTAATTGAATTATGAATTCTTTTATCATCCCCATGAATCAACTTAATTTCTAGGCCAAGACATTGGGTAGAAATTAAGGGGATCCTATACTAGGGGTTTTCCAAATTCATTGGATCTCTTAATCAATTGACAAAAGACCATTCGAGAGAGGATTTAGTTGATTGATTAAGCGATCATTCTCGAGGACCATTCGAGAGAGGACTCGAGTATTTTAGAGGAAAACTAAACCTTGCGTAATCGTTACCTTTGAATCGCAATTGCATTAATAATCGTTGTCCGCTTTGATCCATACTAGTAACCTTAACTCTAGTGTCTTCCTTATTCATATTTTCATCTCTTATTATTTGCTAGTTCTTTGATAATAGTTAGTTTTAGTTATTTCAAAAATCCTTCAAAACCCCCAAAAACCCTTCAATTAGGTAATTTAGACTTAATAAACTTTGATTAATCCCAATTTCCCTGTGGATCGACCCTTGACTTGCCTTTACTAGGTTCATAGTAATTGCTCGTTAGGTTTTATAAATATTGTTTGAAAAACGATTTTTGGTGCCTTAACGACACACTAAAAACCTCTTATCAAAATGGCGCCGTTGCCGGGGAAAATGTGCTATTAATTGAAGTTCATTTTAGTTTAGCTTTGCTTAGTTGATTTTTCTTTTCTTTTCTTTTTGACTGTGGTTGTTATTTGCTAATCCTCTACTTAGCTTTGTTGTTGTTACATGAGAAGAAGAGCTCACGGTTCACCCACCTTTCCTCTAGATCCAGAAATTGACTGTACCTTGCGAAAGCTTCGGAAAAATTTGGAAGATTTGTCTTTGGGTTCCGAACCATCTTCACCAGCCTCAAGTACAACAAGTGAAGTTCAGTTAGAAATGGGTGAAGCAAATCCACAACTCATTAGGGATTTCGGAAATCCGAGTTCCTATGTTCTTCAAGGTGGTATTCAACTCCCCACCACTACTACAAATTTCAGCATTCACCCTCAGTTCATTCGGATGGTGAAGGCAGAACAATTTTGTGGAGGGTCGGATGAAGATCCTCTGGACCATCTTGACAAGTTTCTTGAGATCTGTGCCATGATAACCACAAATGACGTCTCTCTGGACTACATCAAGATGCATTTGTTCCGGTCTTCTCTTATCGGAAAAGCAAAATCATGGCTCAAGAGTTTACCTGTTAACTCCCTCACTACATGGGAGGAAGTCACAATGGCCTTTCTGAAAAAATACTTCCCGGAGTGGAAGACAGCAGACATAAGGAGGAAGATCTCCTCATTTGAGCAAGAGAACGATGAGACACTTGGGGAAGCTTGGAAGTGGTTCAAGGAGATGATCCGTTCATGCCCTCACCATGAGTTCACCAAAAATCTCCTCATGCGATTCTTCTATGATGGCCTTGATCCTATATCACGTGCCAACCTTGATGCTGGAGCGGGAGGTCAACTTTCTAAGATCACGCAAGATCAACTTGAGTCCACCATTGAAGAAGTAATTAAGAACTATTCATGGGGTGAACGTCGAAGAGGTGCTCAACCTAAGAAGAGTGGAAAGTTTGAATTAGATCCCATGGATTAAATTCAAGCTAAGATGGATCAACTTGACAAGAAGCTCTCCAAGATCAACCTCGGATCATCTCATCCATCACAGGTAAATTCTTTTTCTTGTGATATTTGTGGAGGTACTAATCATGATACATCTTATTGTGGAGGTACAAATTCGGAGCATGTGGCGGCAATCAACTCTCGAGGAGATGGTTACCAAGGAAACCAAGGGTATAGAAGCAATCAACAAGGAGGTTGGAAACAACCCCAACAAAACTACAATCAAGGCTTCAACCAACCTCAACAAGGGTACAACCAAGGTCAACACCAAGGGTATGTGCAAGGGTATAACCCAAACTATAATCAAGGTGGTTCATCCTCACAAGGGTCTCATGTCTACCAAGCTCCACATGAAAGAGCCAATACCCAAAAACCTCCTTCTAACCCTCCGTTCCCCAAACAAAATCCCGAACCCACTCCATCTCCCGAT
The DNA here is from genome assembly GCA_947648045.1 of Beta corolliflora. Classification (NCBI taxonomy): domain Eukaryota; kingdom Viridiplantae; phylum Streptophyta; class Magnoliopsida; order Caryophyllales; family Amaranthaceae; genus Beta; species Beta corolliflora. The sequence continues at coordinate 171,206 of CANSZD010000967.1, forward strand.
CCAACCTCTCTCCAAATTCTCCAACAACTCCAATCCATGAACCAAAATTTCCAAAACCATGAGCAAAGGTTTCAAGAGCTACAAGCCCATAACAAAATGCTTGAAACCCAAATTGCCCAAGTAGCCGAGAAAAACCCTTCTACTCCCACAAATCAACTTCCGGGCCAACCTATTCCTAACCCCAACCTCCACCAAGCTAAAGCCATCCATTTGAGGTCGGGAACAAGTTACGAGGGTCCCAAGATGCCAACCGAGGAGGTAGAGAAGGATGAAGAAGTTGAGGTTGTTGAGAAAGAAGTTGAAGTTGAGGAAGGTGAGAGAGAAGAGAATGTGGGAAGAGATGAGACACAAGTCCAAGTTGGTGATAAAGCGCCAATGCCATCATCTCCACCAATTAAGACCTATGTGCCTCCGGTCCCCTATCCTCAGCGGTTGGTCGAGAGAAAATTAAGAGACAAGTTCACCAAATTTCTCAATGTGATGAAGAGCCTTCAGATCAACATACCATTCCATGAGGCTATCTCTCAAATGCTGGCATATGCTAAATTTTTGAAGGAGATCTTCTCCAACAAACGGAAGCTTGAAGATGAGCTTATCACTTTGCCCTACCAAGTGAGTGCTCTTGTGCAACGTACTATGCCTAAGAAGCAAAGAGACCCCGGGAGTTTCACCTTGCCGGTGAAAATAGGTGATCTAGAGCCTAAGGGTGCATTGGCCGATTTAGGAGCGAGTGTGAGTTTGATGCCACTGTCTATTGCTAAGCACCTTAATTTTCCTCTTCATCCGACACAGAAAACTATTCAATTGACGGACCGCACTGTGAGAGTCCCCCATGGTGAGTTGGAAGATGTACCAATTCAAGTTGGGCATGTATTTGTGCCTTGTGATTTTGTGGTGATGGATATGGAGGAAGATCCGGAGACTCCTCTTATTCTTGGAAGAGAGGCTCTAAAGACGTTGGGAGCCGTGATCAATTGCGAAAATGATACTATCACGGTTGAGGTAGCCAATGAGCGGGTTGTATTTGAGTTCTCTAAGACATTGAAGAGGCCCATGATAGAGAGAATTTGCCGGGTCAACCTAGTGGAGAATGAGATAGAGGATGCTGCGAGTGTGGTTCACACCGGGGATGAGTTGTATGCTTCTCTTACCGAAGCCCCGAGCTTGGACATGGAAGAGGTGAAAGAATTCTCATTGTTTCTTGACACTACTATTGAGGAGACAAAAGATGAAGCATTTGAGGTTCTCGCGACATCCATTGACAAAGAGGAGTGTTCTAAGCCTCCTCCCAAGGTAGAGTACAAACCCCTTCCCTCTTCTCTTAAATATGTTTTTCTTGATGATGCATGTACTTATCCAGTTATTGTCAATTCGAGTCTTGATGACATCTCTATATCAAAATTGATTGAGATATTACAAAAATATAAAGATGTCATTGGGCACTCGATAGATGACCTTAAGGGGATAAGCCCTTCTCTTGCTATGCATCGTATCCATCTCATCGATAGTAATGCCTCATCCATAGAGCATCAGAGAAGGCTCAATCCTAACCTCAAAGAGGTTGTAAAAAAGGAGATTATGAAATTGCGTGACGCGGGAATCATCTACGCTATCTCCGATAGCAAGTGGGTGAGCCCGATTCACGTGGTTCCAAAAAAAGGAGGCATGACTATTGTTGAGAATGAGAAAGGAGAAACTATCTCAACTAGAATCAGTAGGGTGGAGGGTTTGTATTGATTATAGGAAGTTAAACAAATCCACCCGCAAGGACCATTTCCCTCTCCCCTTCATTGACCAAATGTTGGAGAGGCTTACTCGTCATTCACACTTTTGTTTTCTCGATGGTTATTCCAGATTCTTTCAAATCCCTATTCATCCGGATGACCAAGAGAAAACCACTTTTACTTATCCGTATGGGACATTCGCATATCGAAGGATGCCCTTTGGTTTGTGTAATGCCCGATCTACTTTCCAAAGGTGTATGACAGCAATCTTCTCTGACATGCTAGAAGATTCTATTGAGGTGTTCATGGACGATTTTAGTGTGTGTGGTTCGTCTTTTGACACATGTCTGGTTAATCTTGAGTATGTATTGAAAAGATGTCAAGAGACGAACCTCGTCCTGAATTGGGAGAAATGTCACTTTATGGTCGAGGAAGGCATTGTCCTTGGGCATAAAGTGTCAAAGAAGGGCATTGAAGTGGATTCGGCAAAGGTTTCAGTTATTGAGAAGCTTCCGCCACCGAACTCGGTGACGGGAGTTCGTGCTTTCCTTGGACATGCGGGTTTTTACCGGCGTTTCATCAAGGATTTTTCTCAGATAGCCAAACCATTGACGAATCTACTTCTAAAGGATGTAGATTTTGAGTTTGATGAGTCTTGTATTAAGGCTTTTGAAACTTTGAAAAAGGCCCTCACTTCTGCCCCCATTGTGCAAGCTTCGGATTGGAGCTTGCCTTTTGAACTGATGTGTGATGCTAGTGACTTTGCAGTGGGCGTTGTTCTTGGGCAACGCAAGGAAGGAAGGCTACATGTCATAGCATATGCAAGTAGGACCTTGGATGATGCTCAACGGAATTATGCAACTACGGAGAAGGAAATGTTGGCCATAGTTTTTGCATTTGATAAATTCCGGTCTTACTTGACCTGCAATAAGGCTATTGTGTATACGGATCATTCTGCGGTCCGTTATTTGATGAGTAAGAAAGATGAAAAGCCTCGGCTCATTAGGTGGGTGCTTCTTCTTCAAGAGTTTGATTTTGAGATGAAGGAGAAAAAAGGGACGGAGAATGTGGTAGCTGATCACCTTTCTCGTCTCCCTCTTGATGAGAAGGTCTCGGATCCTGACGAGACCCCTATTGAAGAAGATTTGAGAGAAGAAGCACTATTCGTCATTCTGAATAATGAGATTCCATGGTTCGCGGACTATATATGCGAACTACTTGGTTTGTGGGATTGAACCTCATGGTTTCAATTCTCAACAAAGGAAGCGATTTTTCAAAGAGGCTTCGAGGTTCTATTGGGATGACCCTCTCTTGTTTAAAAAGTGCACCGATGGTGTTTTTAGACGGTGTGTGCCCAATCATGAGATCAATTCGGTGTTGAATCATTGCAATACTTTGGCATGTGGAGGGCATGGTGGAGCAAGCAAAACTGTTGCTAAGGTGCTCCAATGTGGTATGTTTTGGCCATCATTGCAAAAAGATGCTCGTGAGTTTATTTTGAGCTGTGATAGATGTGTAAGGAGTGGCGGCATCACGAAGAGACATGAGATGCCTCAACAAAACATTCTGGAGGTTGAGCTATTTGATGTATGGGGAGTTGACTTTATGGGCCCTTTTGTCCCTTCTTTGGGCAACATGTACATCCTTGTTGCGGTTGACTATGTAACTAAGTGGGTTGAAGCCATTGCCTCCCCCACCAATGACCACAAGGTTGTGACTAAACTCCTTAAGAAGATCATCTTCCCAAGGTTTGGGGTACCCCGAGTATTGATAAGTGATGGCGGTTCACACTTCGCCAAGAAACAACTGGAGGCCCTCTTGAAGAAGTACGGGGTGAATCACAAAGTCGGACTTCCTTATCATCCCCAAACTCAAGGCCAAGTTGAAGTTTCCAACCGGGAAGTGAAGAACGTCCTTGAGAGAGTGGTAAATAAAACAAGGAAGGATTGGTGTTTGAAGCTAGATGATGCTCTTTGGGCTCTTCGCACGGCTTTCAAGACGCCTATAGGAACCACTCCCTACCGCCTCGTGTATGGCAAGGCTTGTCATTTGCCGGTGGAACTCGAGCACAAAGCTTGGTGGGCAATCAAAGAGCTCAACATGGATCTTCACTTGGTGGGAGATGCTCGGAAAGAAAAGCTAGTTGAGCTTGAAGAACTCCGGTTCGATGCATATGAGAGCTCGAGACTGTACAAGGAGCAAACAAAGAAATGGCACGATCACCGGATTCAGCAAAGAGACTTCCGGGTTGGAGACAAAGTCTTGTTGTTTAACTCAAGGCTAAAGCTCTTCCCAAGAAAATTAAAGTCCAAGTGGTCGGGACCCTTCCAAGTGTTGAAGACTACTCCTTATGGAGCCTATGAGATTTTGGGCGACAATGGTCCGTTTTTGGTGAACGGTCAAAGATTGAAGATCTACCATGATAATCAAGCCATCGATTCTGTTGGTTGCTTGATCCTTCGCTCGCCCGAGCGCTCCTCTTGAAGAACATATCCTTTCAGTCAAGCTAGCTAATGACTTAAAACAAGCACTACACGGGAGGCAACCCGTTTTTCTTCTTCTTTTCCTTTTTCTATTTTTATTTTTACTCTAGATTTTTGTCTGCATTGAGGAAAAAAAAACAGAAACATTGGTGCGCCCGCACCATTCTGTCTGCATCGAGGAAAAAAAAAACAGAAACACTGGTGCGCCCGCACCGTTCAAAAAAAATTTCGGAAATTTTGAACGGTGCGTCCGCACCAAATTCCCCGCATACTTCAACAGCAGGCAGGAAGTTTGGTGCGCCCGCACCACTTGGAGGTGCGCCCGCACCAAACCCCGACAGCACTATAACCGCGATTTCCTTTCTTTTTTCGGCACACAACACTTTTCCTCCACTAAATTTCGATCTCTCTCTCTCTCACTAACTCACTTTCTCTCACTTCCACAACTCTAGATCCGGCGACCACCGCGGCTTTCCGGCGACCTCCGGCCACTTTCTCACCGGAAAACTCATCTCTTTCCTCTCTACAACACTCAAGTACATCAAATTTGGGGTTTTTGCAAGCTTTGGATTTCTAGGGTTTCAAAATTGGGGATTTTCATCTCCAAGTTGGTAATCTTCTTCCAATCTCTTGTTTTTCATTGATAATCTTGTTATTTGGACTACAAGTTTGTTTTCTTTTTTATTGCATGCTTGTTTTTCTCCTAGCTTTGGTTTGTTCATGAATTTTGCCCAATTTGTGATTGGTGTTGTGATGAACTAGTTTAATTATTTGTTCTTTGTGGAAATTTCATAGTCTATGAGATTTTTGTGAACTAAATTGAACTATTTGAAGTGATTTGTTGAGCAAGTATTGATAAACATGTTGTTGGATTGTTGATTGTGTGAGTTAGAGAATTGTCAGAGTTTGATTGAGTTATCGGATTCGAATCAAATTCTTGCTTGTTAGCAACGATTGTGGGATTTATGTGCTGGTAGTTTTTTTTTTCTTTTTAGGTTTTTGTGTGTTATTAGTGTGGTGATTTGTTTGACCAAAGGTTTTGAAGAGTCCCTCTGTTACGGCCACACCCTTTGTTTTTCCCCGTTTCAAAGAAAATCTTTTTCACATTGTTTTTAAAACAACACCATGGGAAAAAAAAGTGGCGAAGGATCCTCCTCCAGGGCTAAGAGACTCTTCTAGCTCTAATCCCCCTCCTATCTACCCTCTCAAATTCTCAAATGCTGCACACCGTCAAATTTTTACTCAGCTTTCGAACCGAACTCTGCGACCCACGAAGTTCTATGACTCTGGTACCTGCCAGCACCTTAAAATCGACACGATAGTAAGGGAGATGGCAGGAAATCTGGGGTTGTCGAACTTCCTACCAGTTCGGGAACCTACTTATGACCAACTAACTCTTGACTTCTTGAGTTCGTTGAACATAAGTAAGGAGCAAGAATCCGGTGCTCTGACTATTCAAGCTCGTCTATTTAATCAAGTCAGAACACTATCTTTTGACGAGTTATGTGACGCATTTGGGACGGACTCTACTGCCCCATGTGATGCCCCCTATTCAATAATTTGGGAGGGGTACAATGAAAAAGAGTGGTGGGCCAAGATCACTGATGGCACCACTCGGTTTCGGACGAATTCGTCCAAGGCTTCTGAGATTATCTATCCTGCTCTCCGCTACTTCCATAGGATGTTGGTTTACACCTTCTTTCCTGAGCAAGAAGTCGGGCAATTAAGAAAGGAAGAGATGTTGGTTTTGTGGTTGGCCACTGATGGGGCCCACCATGAAGCCCGAATCAACTTTGCAGCTATCTTCCTCAATCGATTGCAAGAGATTAGGGGTGGTACTACGCTAGCTGGGGAGATCATTTGTGGTGGAATGATCACCCGGCTAGCGTCTTACCTCTCGTTGGACGATGACCTGGCCCGCTTAGAAGAAAGCGTGCCAACTGTTGGTCAGTCCAACTTATTGGATGGTGCGGCCCTTCAGCAGATGAAATTTCTGGGTGGTTTTCTGAAGACCAGTTGCATTTGGCTCGTGGGCGGGAGACCCTACTGTTATATGGACACTGAGTCCATTTGGAACCCCCCCGCCTGAATGTAACCGATGGCGGGTTCCCCCTTCCCCTATTGACCCAGATCATTGCGCTGATATGACCTACCTTCAGTCCACCACTGTGGAGAGGGTACCGAGGGTTCCCAGGGTTCCGAGGCCCGAGCACCGCATTCCCGTGAGTGATGCGGCCGAGACCTCTTCCTCCCAGTCCTTTGATATGGCCTCCGTCATGGCGCCCATAACCCAGATGCAGGCCACTCAAGCGGCCAACCACCGTGCGGTCACTGCTACCCTTGATGGTATCCGCACCGACCTTGACCATGTGTCTCGAGTGGCTTGGCGAACTCATCTCGCCAATGTCCACTCCGGACATGAGGCTCCCTTCCCTAACCACCCTTACTACCCTCCTGCCTTTGACCCTCGTGACGGGCCATTTGAGGAGGTACCTTTCCGTCCCTTCCCCCACTACCCGTCTTACTATCCAGACGGGTATCCAGGCGCGTTTTTCCCTTCTAACCCCCCTCCTGATGGGGGCAATGATGGGAACTCTTAGGTGCTCTTTTTGACCCCCCTCCCCCTCCCACCTTTTGCAACTCCGAGCGCGGAGTTTCGCTTAAGCGTGGGGGCCCTTGCATGCATGCCTATGTTTTTGGGAGTTTGGGGTCCTCGGTGGTTATTTAGGTAGGGTCCTATTGGTTGTGGGATCGACTTGGTGATTGGCTATTCTACTTGGTTCTCTTTCCCCCACCCCTGTTTCATCCAAATCACCCTTGTATAGCTTGTTTTGGTAGTTTGTTTTTGGTATTTTTCCATTGCATAAAAAAAAAAAAATTTAGGGAGGCTTAGTTGCATGTATGATTTGTGGCTAAGAGTGTTCATAACTTGATTGGAAGACCTTCTTTGCATTTGACTTGATGATTTTGGAAGCCTCGTTGTGACGTTAGATGATCTTTGAGATCGGTGACTTTTGGTAGAGTCTCTTTGAAACTAGGCGAGTTGGTTGATTGGATTGCCTTGTCCCTTGTGCGATGAACCCCGAAGGAGGGCCAAGAACCTCGTAAGACTCATCTATAACCCTCACCATTGATCGCCTAACTTGTGACTTGCATTTTAGCTCCCCAAGATTGCATAAGACCGAGCCTCTAGAAGAATGATTTAGGGCGTTTCTTTTTGCTAGAAATAGGAGCTCAAAAGCCAAAAAGCTTTTATACCTACATAATTGTCCGCTTCTCAACCCATTTGAGCCTTTCTATCCTATTTTTGCTTAACCATCATAATAAGTCATGGCCAAACTTTCCCCAAAGTAGAGTACATGTCTAGTTTGTTTGGAGTTGAGTTATTTTGATGCTAAGTCTTTGGTTGAAAGTGAATTAATGTTCGTGTATAATTGCAAAAGTTGAGGAAAATTGTGAGAAAGGAAAGACAATGGAAATAAAAGAAATAAAAAATGCTCTTAGTGCTTCATTTGGATTTCTATTGAAAAGAAGGAAAGAGCAAATTGTAGAGAAAAAATAAAATATATGTGTTCAAAAAGTGAAAATCAATGTTCCAAAAAGTAAAATCAAGTGTTAATCAAAGATGTGTGAGATTTCGATTTGAGTTGGTGTTTGGACTAGCTTGGGGGAGTTTTTACCCCCTATTGTGTACTCCACTTTACCCTTTTTGCACCACATTCCTAAATTGTTATCCACACCCTTTAACCTAGCCCCGTTACAACCTAAATAAAGTCCCTATTGACTTCTAGATTGGACTTGGTCATTTAGTAGTGGCGGGTGAGATTTTGTGCAAGTCATGATGAGGGTCATCAAAATGTGGTAGAGGCGAGCTATTATGGTTGAGCATCCCTAGGGGGGAGTCAAACTCGGGATTTGGAAGTGGAGAAGAGTGAGAAATCACTTTTAGAAAGCCTATTTTCAAGGGGACTCGGTTGATCGGTGGATTAGATCCCTTAAGTCACTCTTGTGCTTCCTAATCATCTTCCCTCTTGTGTTTGGTTGGTCTCCTAAATCTTGTTATGAACTCATTTAGCTTGCATGTCATACTTGTAGCATTGCTTTTAGAGCATCTAGATTAGTTGTTGCATGATTTTTCTTTTTCCTCTTTTTCACCTCCTCTTTTCTTTCTTTCTCATTCTTGGTTTACTTGAGGACAAGCAAAATGCTAAGCTTGGGGGAGTTTGATAAGTGCGTTTCTAACGTACTTTATGAGCTCTTTTTGGTTTGGTTTGTTCCTCTTTATACCCTTTTCTTCCCTCTTTCTTCCTCATTTATCTCTCTATTTCCTTCACTTGATCATTGTTGATCATTGTGACATTTCGCTAGAGTTGGGAGATACGGTAATAGGCGGGAGTTTCGAGGAGTTTGCACGCACGAAAATGGAATAAAGGAAGCTTGAGTTGAGCTCCATGGTGTGCCCGCACCCCCTTAGCACTGCCCGTACACATTGGTGCACCCGCACCTGGAACCGGTGCGCCCGCACCGCCCCACACATTGGGCATCCTCATTATCAGTCAGTTAGGTGCACCCGCACCAGATCTGAGGTGCGCCCGCACCAAGCTGGTGCGCCCGCACAATTCTCATGGTGCGCCCGCACCTTTCCAGCGAAGATTGGCCACCTGAATCAGTGGCCTTGGTGCGCCCGCACCACCTGTTTCCGCGAGAAAATTGTAATTCTCGTGGGCATTAAAAACAATAGGTGTTATTTTTTTTCGACTTATGCTTTATTCTGAGTTTTTAGAGAACATTATTAGGGCTTACTTTATAGAGAAAGACACTTAGTTTTTGATCAAGATTTGAGAACTCTAGATCATAGTTTGTGATTGCTTCAACATTGAAGGTATATTAATTCAATTAGTTTCAAAGTTTCAGTTTTTATTATCTATTTTCATTGCTATTATTTGTTCTTCCCTTTCATTAGATCTACTTTATTATAGTTTCATAATTGTTATTTTAATTAGATTAATTATCTCTTAATCATATTTAGCCCTAGATTAGTTATAGATTTCATGTTTTATTGCTTAGAATCCATGATTAGTGAGTAGTTTTCTATCTAGGGTTAGGGTGAAAGTATGAATTAGGGTTTATATGTATTGTTAATGTGATTGTGATGATTTAAAGAAGTTTATGCATTGATCTTGGTGTTTTGAGGCCTTAGGATAGATATTGATCACATTTGTGCTTTGGTATTTTGAATTCAAAAGTTCTTAATTGAATTATATATGAATTCATTTATCATCTCCATGAATCAACTTAATTTCTAGGCCAAGACTAATTTCTAGGCCAAGACATTGGGTAGAAATTAAGGGGATCCTATACTAGGGGTTTTCCAAATTCATTGGATCTCTTAATCAATTGACTAAAGGCCATTCGAGAGAGGATTTAGTTGATTGATTAAGCGATCATTCTCGAGGACCATTCGAGAGAGGACTCGAGTATTTTAGAGGAAAACTAAACCTTGCATAATCGTTACCTTTGAATCGCAATTGCATTAATAATCGTTGTCCGCTTTGATCCATACTAGTAACCTTAACTCTAGTGTCTTCCTTATTCATATTTATATCTCTTATTATTTGCTAGTTCTTTGATAATAGTTAGTTTTAGTTATTTCAAAAATCCTTCAAAATCCCCAAAAACCCTTCAATTAGGTAATTTAGACTTAATAGACTTTGATTACTCCCAATTTCCCTGTGGATCGACCCTTGACTTGCCTTTACTACGTTCATAGTAATTGCTCGTTAGGTTTTATAAATATTGTTTGAAAATCGATTTTTGGTGCCATAACGACACACTAACAACCTCTTATCAAGGTGTTAGTGCTTGGGTGTCTATAGCTCCCTGCTTAATTAGGAGCTTGACCCTACACGACTGAGCATCAGCTTAACACTAAAAACTGGAAATAGGGCGTCCTCAAGACTTGCAATCTCCTGAGCAATTTCCTTATTTTTTGGTTCAACTACTCTGACTGCTCTTAAATCATCATAACCCTTCTCTAAACATCCAACTTCTACTAGAGCCAAACCTCTCCTAAAATGGGCTTTCACATTACTCTTATCAACCCCCAATACCAATGAACATGAAACAACAACTTTGTCAAACTGATTAAGTTTGATTTCACAAGCAGCAATATTCAATTGCAAGGAAATTCTCCCTCCGTCCCAGAAAGATCTGAACACTTGGTGGGACACGTAGTTTAAGGTGATAAGTTGTAGTGTGGTTATCAAATGTTATTTTATTTAAAAAGTAGATGTGATAGAGAAAGTTGGGTAACTTTTTAGTGATAAAAGGTATAGTGTGAGCCAAAGATGTGTAAAAGAAATAATATATTAATAGTGGGACCATGCCAAAAATAAAAGTGTTCAAACTAATTTGGGACAAACATAAAAGGAAAGTGTTCAGACTATTCTGGGACAGAGGGAGTAAGTAGCTCCCTAAGCTCAGGATCGGATCAACATTGTGAACAGAACCATCATAAAAAAGAGCAGTAAAGGTAACACATAGGTATTTGATAACATCACTATATTTTTTGTAGGATTTCCTATACTTACTCAATTTGAAGGGAGAATTTCCCTTTTTCTCAAAGTCGTTGGACCAAAAAAAATTAGACCCGCTGGATCCGGGTCTTGGTGCCAGAATACAGATTCGGGTCAGGATCAAACCCAGGACCCGGATTTGTAGATCCGTTCTTTTTAGAAAGTAGCTATCCAAATGGCTTGAGTTTGAATGTAAAACCTTTACTCTCAAAGCCTCAACTTCTCAAAACCCTAACACTCTCAACTTCTCTCTCTCTCTCTCTCTCTCTCCAGCAGCCTCCCTTTCCCATTTTCTCTCTCCGGCAGCCTCCGTGACCGCCGATCACCACTAGTACACCACCACGCTGCTTCCTTCTTCTTTGCGCTCCACCGTCCAGACTTTCCACCATCACCAAACGCTGCTTCTCTCCTTTCACTCTCCACCGTCCAAAATTTCCACCACCATCATGCTGCTTCCCTCCTTTCACGCTCTACCGTCCAGACGTTCCACCATCACCCAACTGCTTCCCTCCTTTCGCGCTCCACCATCTAGATTGTCCACCACCACCCAATATCTCTATTTTATATAGAGTTTTTAGCCCTATTCCCTTAGCATTGAGCACGGTTTTGAGCTGTTTTGAGCTCATTTTTGTGTGATTTGATATGTTTGGACTTGTTTTCGCTTGTTAGCTGTTATTGTGCAGCTTATGCATCTAAGTCCTGAATCTGAGCCATGGAAGGAAAGTCCAATGATCATTCATTGCCCACATCAGATCCGGAAAGCGAGTCAATCGATTTAGATGAAGAAACAAAGTCAGAAGCTGAGGAAACGCTCTCGCTCAGTCGACCGGGTGGTTTAGCCCGACCGGGCGAGCTATGTTCTCTTTAATCACTTAGGCGCATTTTGCCCTGTAGCCCAAACGAAAAAGACCCCAAAACTGCTTGCGTGCCCGACCGGACGACCTTGTCTAGTTAACCGGGTGATATTCTAGTTGGGCTCGTGATAGAAGAATCATCGTCGCCCGACTGGGTGGTTTTTTCGGGAAGCTAATTTTTAGCGTTTTTAGCCGGTTTTGCAAACACTATATATAGGATTTTAGTATTTCGTTTAGACCATCTTATTTTCCTCGTTTATTAGGTTAAAAGCACTTAGTTTCTCACTAGCTTTGGATGTATCTACTCTTTGAAGATTTATTAAAAGTCGTTGGTTTCACTTTCATTGTTCTTCAATCCTTCGGTATTATTTCTTACTTTGTTTAATTTGAAAAATTCTTCTATTTTCATGATGTTTATTGTGTTTATTAATATCATGAGTGAGTGGTATATTTCTAGGGCTTAGTGAGGGAAGCCATGTTTAAAGTTATTCGATGTTAGGATCGGATTAGAGTAATTCCCATTAATTTGTTATAATTGTTTAATTTATGTAATTGCGCAATATCACGGGTTATGATTTAGCTAATAGGAGTTAGAATTGAAATATCGTACTCATTAGAGGCTTGTTACAATTGGTAGATCTGATTATGTTAGCGACCATACTGCATATGTTGATCTAAGAGTGTTAAGACCCGACCGTAGGATTAACAAAAGACTCTAATTACTCGACCCTCAATCCAAGTATTGTTGAATTGTATGGTATTGATTGAATTGGTGTACGCATGGTGGACCAATCGAATGCCTTAGGTTTTAATTATTTGATTTACATCCATCCATTTGTGATTTAGTCTACTTAGCATTAGTTATTACTCATTCTTCAATTTTTCTCCTGAAGTAGTTAAGTAATTGAACATCAATCTATAGAAATCCTCTCCATGTGGATCGATCCATATTTACTAAGTCTCTACTAACAATAGACATCATGCACTTGTGGTACTATTTTAAAACCGATCACCACAATACCGCTTCCCTCCTCTGCGCGCGTATTCTCTCTCTCCACCACCACGTAGCCAGCAACAATTCTCCTCTTCGTGCGCATCACAAATCTACCAGACCACCATAACTCCCCTTATTGAAATCCCCGAAGTTGTTTTGTATTCTAATTCATTTTTTTTATTGCGAATTTGCTGTAATTTTGTTGTGGATTTTGTAATTTTGTTGCAAAAAATATTGAATTAAATTTGTTGATTTGAATTTGTGTTAAAGTTGTTGAATTTAGTTGCAAATTTGTTGTTAGTTTTTTTTTTTAATTTTACATGGACAAGTAGGTAAAATACAATAAATTAACAGATCCTTTTTGGACCCATTTTTGGACCCGGATCCGCAGTATCTGGATTCGGGTCATATTTTACAGACCTGTCGAATCCGAGTAGGATCTGGATCCAACGTCTAAAAACAAATCTAGATCCAGGTCCATGTGGATCTGTTCCAAGTCCAACCCATTGTCATCCTTAGTGCAGCCCCTTCATGCTTTTTAGAGTGCAACTTTATAAAACACCGTCGATTGAGGGTCGTTCGTACCGTGGTCCGGTTTGGCTGAAATTTTGGCAGCATATTCAGGACATCTTGGGCTATCTAGACGGTGTGATTGTCATTTATTACTTTGTTTTATGAGATATCGCTACTGTACAATCTTTCTCTTTCGTAAGTTGCTAATTATGGTGTCTATTGTTGGGTAATTTGAGTACCCATTTAAGACTCAGAATCGGGTTTAGCATTCCTTTTATCATAATAAGAGCAATATGGTGGACTCATAATCGCTCTATGGTTTTAACTCTTCACACCGAAGGGGCTTTTCCACGTAAAAATCCTTGTGTCTTCGCTTGTTTTTTTTTTTTGGTAAAACTGGAAGTGATTATATTACCAAAAACACATTGCAATCCTCCTCAATACATCCCAAACAGGCCAAAACAGACCACCAAAAACAGCAAACAACTCAACTACAACTACTTATCCTATGCACTGCTATTCTAAATTACTAAACCATACTCTTTCATCATCACTCCACCTAGGACCTAAATTACATTTCAGCCTAATACATATATCAATTTGAATTCTCTTAATAACAATCTCAGGCCTCAAAACAGCTTCATGCCAATAAGCATGATTTCTAGCCTTCCAAATATTATAAACAGTGGCAGCAAGACTAGCATAACGTACTTGTTGTTGACGTTTCTTTCTATATATGCTTCCCTACTTCCTCCAATTGACATACATATTTTCAGAGTCTCTATGTCTAAGCTGTAACCAATCCATGATGCTAAAACAGATATGTTTACTAAATTCACACTGCACAAAGAGATGAGCACAAGAGCATGTTCCTTGCACACATAGAAGATAGCACATATTTGGGTAAATTCCATCTTGATTCAAACTCTCTCTTGTTCTTAACTTCCCCATAGCAGCTGACCAGGAAATAAAAAAGTGTTTTGGAATATTCACAACATTCCACACCCAATGATTCCATCTTACCTTGCTTTGAGGCCCACAAAGCCATTTAAACCCATCTTTCACAGTATACTTTGCATCTCCGCCAAGCCATTTGTTCTGACTGTAAACTTGCTTGAACTTCTGTTTTATTCTGCATATCATCTTCCAAAGAAAGCTGGTATTTTTAGGTGGTTCATAGTCTTTGCTGGATTGTTTATATTTTTGAATTGCTTATCGCGTTGTGGTTATTGGTTCATATTATTGGAGAGTTCTAATATTTATACTTATGGTGATATACGGTGTGACTTTGAACATATAGAAGTAAGAACCTGCTAGGGTGTTTGTTCTTGTCACTTGAATATTTCCACAAGAGGTGTATTTACTTCAACACATCGAACCATATCACTTTCTCCAATTCTTGCATTTTTACATGTGATAGTCCTTCATGACTTATGTCACAATAACTGGTACGCGTCGTTAGGTGTACAAATTTTTAAAAAACCTTATTTCATCCACATTAGTATTATTTAAATTTAGCATAGTGATAAATAAGGGTCTATCCCACAGAGAGGTTTATGTGTTTCTAAAATTCAAGTTCAACTATTCAAGAATATTATACATGTCTTTGACTAATATATACATATTCACATTGTTTTGGGGGGTTTACAAGATGTTTATATAAATTTAAACTATTAACAACCAAGAAATACACTAACCTAGTATTTACAAGTGATGACAAACAACCCATCTTAAGCTCATAATGTTTTAGAGATTTATAAATTTCCAAACATGATTATACTTTCAATTTCATAAATCCAAGATTGATTAGATAGATTAACTGTAGGAATTCAAGTAATCAAACTCCCCTACACTTCCTTACTTTTAATCAATATTGAACTAAGCCGAACATTGTATCTAAACTAATTTAATCATCACAAGTATTTTGCAACTTACAATGATTAAACTAGAATCATTATAGAATTAGAAGTACATCATTAATACCTAGTTAATTTAAACATATAATGTCTTTATGTCTAAATAACAAGTCCAAGTTATATTTACAGGCCTAAATTAAACTAGTTGCCACTTTTTTTTTTTTTTTTTTTGAAAGAAGTTGCCACTTGTTGTTATATAATTTAGACTAAGTTGAACCATATAACTAACAAAGATTCCAGCTTTATACATAATAAGATAACAAATTAGGCATAACATTGAAATCTGAAAATTACACACAAATATAACTCAAATATCTAAGATCAAACAATCTCGAATTTCAAAAAAATTTCAACAATTCAATACAAATAATATCAATTCAAACCAACTATGAAATCCAAAAATATAATCGAGAAATATCAAACTAATTTGAAAGTACAAGAGAAAGAGAAAGAGAAAAGAACTTATGTATTTGCGCGGAAATTCGCCTTTGAACTTCGGATTTCGCACCTACCAAGATTGAATTTCACCCTCCTCGGTTGTGTGCTAAGACTCCACCCGATGGCTGTCTTCCCGTCGGACTCACGCACCCAAATGTGGCTTGAAACTTCACCCAAGTTCTCTAATTTTTTCTCTCAAAATATTTGTGGAATTGTTTGCATACTGATTTTCGAACCCTCAAATCTCAATTGGGTATTTATACCCAATTCCGCCACCCTTGTTGTGATTCTCGACTAATTAAAGAAAAGAATTGGTCCCCAAGTAAACCCCTAAAAACCGACTTCCACGATGGCTTTACTTTACGGCGCACGGCTTACGGCTCTTTGTTGTGATTTGGATGAATGGAGTGGTGTTGACTGTTGATGTTGTGCGTCGAAGAAGATGAAAGAAAGGAGTGTGCGTGCTGCTGTACTGTTCTTTTCATCCTCTTCTTTCTTTTCTTCCTTTTCTTCCTTTTCTTCTTTAATTTTTTTCCTTTTTGGGCTGATTTTCACAAGGAATAATTGAACTTGACTTTTAGTTCACTTCTTAGTAGGTAAAGTTAACAATGAAAATACAAACCTAAGGTAATATATCTAAAATTAACAAAAGTGTAGAAAATGCACCAAATAATCATATGAACTTATATATAATATTAAAGTAAGGGGAAATAAATATATGAAATTATGCACTTATCAATAACAATATAGTTCCTCGGTGCTATAATAAATAAAATACGACGGAGCATACAATTTTTAAGATTCTGTCCTATATGATAAATAGATCAGAGATAGAGAAAGATAAAGAGAAATACTCATGTGATATCACAGGTGCTATAATAAATAAAATACGACGGATCATACAATTTTTAAGATTCTGTCCTATATGATAAATAGATCAGAGATAGAGAAAGATAAAGAGAAATACTCATGTGATATCACAGATAAAAAATGCAAGAATTTAACATATACACCCTCTAACCAAAAGTAGAAGTGTTATAGCATTTATTTTGCACCTTCTCAAGAAGAGAATTGTTACATTTGAATTAGAAGAAATAAATAAATATTAGACATTGAGCAGATTCCAAAGAATTTAATATGGCTTCTTGCCTTATTACAATTACACGAATAAGTAAGATCTTCAAATTTCTGAATGACCTTCAAGGTATATTAAGTTACCTCTTGCAAATGACACCCTCTCCATTCATCCCACTAGAACATTCCATGCTAGCAAGGTCCAATGCGTCCAATGTAGTCTCTTGTTGGCCACCAATAAACCTTGAAGCCAAACAATCTGTAGCAAAAATGCTACTAGCTGCATATTCTCTCTCTCCTCCTACAACTGCCATGGCTGCACCAACATTCACTTTGCTAACATAATCATCTCTGTAAGTTTTTCCTAACACACCGTCAACTTTTCCAGTTAACGAAAAAAACTTGAATGCAAGATCAAGATGTGCGAAAGAATCATCCTTGGTTATCCCGTAGTTATGAATCCTAGAGTCTTCTTCGGTAATAGGTACAACAGTAGCTGTGATCTTGAGCTTTCCTTGGACTTCAATAATAACATTGTTTATTTCACTGTTAGCCCTTGTTATGGTGACTTGTGGAGTTGTGGTATAGATGTGGACCGCCACTCATAGCCTAGGGTTTCGTCGAGAAATATGGGCTCTCCATCAAAAGCTAATGAGAGGCAGTCATTGGCATCATCCCATGTGGAGGTCTTCTTGGCTCCTAAGAAGAGACGGTGACCGTCTAAAAGAATTCCGATGGACTGAACCCAAGTGAAGTCACGACCCATGTTTATGTTTCTTTTTCCTATGAAGTGTGCGTTGATATGAAGGTTAGAGTCTGTCACAAGGCAAAAGTCTCGTTCCTTCTTTCCGTGGAAGTAGAAGGTGATTCCATCTCCTCCTATGAAGCGAGGGTCTTGACATACTGCCCCAGGATAGTCACAATCTAACAACAGAGTACAAAAAAAAAAGTTAGTGATCAGCTTAGCTTTAGTTAACAATGCCTTATAAACAAAATAATACTACTACTATTGAGAAAAATATACATCATGTGCCATGCATATAGTGATATAGAGTACTCCTGGAGAATTAAAATTTGGGATTCAAATTATATATAATAGTTGATAGAAAACTATGAAACTTACTGCAGACAGGCTTGCAAGTGACGCAATCAACTTGACACGAAGTAGGGCAATTGGCTGGGCATACATGCGCTTGATTATAACACTGTCCAAAAGTCTTATTCTTGCATCTGACCCTCTTTCTAGAGGCAACTTCGGAAGATTTAGGTGGAGAAGAAGGTGTTGCGGGGGTAGGAGATGGTGTCGAAGACGTGGGAGGTGCTGGATAGGGTGATGATGGTGGAGTTGATGGGGTAGAAGGTGTTGTTTTTGGAGGTGTTGGTGAAGAGGGTGTTGTAGGATAATATGGTGGTGGAGTTGATTGATAACTATCGCCATCTCCTTTCTTATTACCATCATCTCCCTTTTTACCTCCATTTTCTTTGCTATTATCTCCTTTTTTACTCCCATTTTGGCCTTCTACTTTTTTATCATTTGATTCATCATGTGAATAGTGATTTTTACCATCTGCAGATGATGCTGCTGATAATGCAGCTCAAGAAGCTGCCGATGATGCTGCTGACGATGCCGCAGATGATGCCGCAGATGATGCTGCAGAAGATGCTGCAGATGATGATGCTCCTGCCGCCCCGGATGATGAGGCTGCTGAAGATGCCGCAGAAGATGACGATGATGAACCTGTGCCATCACCACTAGATGATCTTGAAGTACAAATTGGCTTACATGAAGCACAATCTACTTCACAACTATCAGGACAAAATTTGGGACAAACATGCTCTAAGTTATAGCACATCTTGTACTTTTTGATCTTACATGATGCTCTAGCAGGATGGTTTACAATTGAACACATAAACACCCAAGATACAACTGTTTCGGTGTTGAAACGGTGGCGGACATAGAGATGTCCGTCAGTATTTGAGTGGGCGTCCGGGACTGGAAGTCTGCAAGGAAGACAAACGTAAACTACCCTCGGGGGGGATGCGAGGAAACCCCCTCCGACGCTCAAGTCAGTAAGTGTCCGATAAGGATTTAAGAGAGAGAGAGATATATATATAAAGAGAGATAGTAGTGTTTTGAATGTGAGAGAATGTACCTGCAGAATAGTATCATTTGGCTATTTATAGTAGTACTCTTCATCTGACAGGATATGTAATCCTTTGACACGTGTATGACTGTGATGAGTCTGACTGGAAGGAAGATTCCTTTATTTGCTCCCTGCTGGGCCGCGATCATCATCTCGGCCTTGATGTTAAAGATGACTTGGGTTCTCTTTGTGACATCGCGTCCTAGGTTGTTCATGTCGGCCACAAGAGATGTGTCCGACACCAAACTTGAGAGTACCCTTACAACTAGCCCCCTAGTATCATTGGGGGTCGTGACCGGCATTGATGTTATAATGAGGATGCGAAGGAACTTGTCCCTGTTGAGGAATTTTCTCGTGCAGCCACGTGTTGCTTTGGGGAGCAATGCAAATTTCAAAAAGGTGTAATCATTATTTCTTTTGGAATCCCGCCTATTTTCTTTATTTTATCTAGGATTTGCCCAGTGAGTGACACTTGTCGTTCATCTAAAAGGGCAGTTGATGGGACACTTCATCCCAACCGTTCGATTTTCGCATTTATAAAGTAAAATCAGTTTTCTTTTCTTTTTTACTCTTCATCTTCAACCTTCTTGAATTTCTCTGGTTTGTGCGATTTCTCCAAGAACTTCGAATCTCTTTTTTCTTGCCAAGATCTGAGCTTTTATAACTAAATCACCTCTAAAGTACTCTGGGCTACTGTTCGTTCAATATTTTCGAAGAATTTTGGTCATTTTCGCCCCTACTCATCTGGGTTTAATCAAGGGTTTTCTTCCAAGTTTTCAACTTTTCCGGCGAACTTATTTCCTCCGGTGCTGTTGACTTTAGTTCTTTTGTTTGTACTTTTGGGACATTCTGCTGCGCTTTTCTGGGAATTCGCTTGATTTTCCGGTCATTTTCCCGTCGGCTTTTTCTCAGGTACCTTTTTCCATCTTCCCTTCAACTGCTCTTTTGTTTCTTTCTTGCTTTGGGACTATGTCAGACCGTTCAGATAGCCAAAAGACCTTGAGTGATGACTTTTTGTCTGAAAGCGACCCCTCATCTCCCTCTTCCCCTTATAACGGACATAGTTCATCTACAAGTCCTGGGGAAGGAAAAACTCGTCTATTAGCCGACTTGCCCTTAACTGCAGACCGGGATAGGGAACTTAGATCCAAATTTCATAATGATCGTTCCACTCCTGAACAAGAAAATTTAATCTCTCAATATTTGTCCGCGAGGATGAGTGGTGATAGGCAAACTCTAAGAGAATTACGGCACCAAATCTTAGCTGGTCGGACCGTTAGGAATCCTCCCCCTGATGCTGTTCCCGGACTTGATGTTCAGCCGTTGAGGGAACATACTTGGTTAGATAACCTAACAGATGCTGGGGTTGTAGTGGCGGATGATTTTTACGACCGCCTTGCTCATGATGTCGGCCCTTCTCATCCACCTGTTGTTGATCTAGGTTCAGACAACGACTCTCTTGCTACAATGGACGAGACTGATGGTCCTTCTACTTCTGGCCGGGATAGAGGTATTCGTCAACCTGAGATTGCTTTAGGGGAAAGTTCCAGCATGCCCCCTAATTCTCGGCCCGAGCCAATTCCTAGCCGCAATGATGTTGAGCATTCTGGGATCTGGCTACCGGTGGATTATAGTAGTGGTCCGAAATCAACGACCATCTGCAAAACTTGACGGCAGTGTGCCATAAATCTCAAGTACTGCGAGGTTGCGGAAAAGTTGTATGCCATCCCGCCCGAATATAAATTGGTGATCCCAGACAAGGGCTCAAAGGTGACTAATTGTCTGGCAGGGCACATAGTTGTTTACGCGCACCATTTTGAATTTGGGTTGCGCTTTTCTTTAGATTTGACCTTGGAAAGGATTTTAAAAGCTTTTAACGTCAGCTTGGCTCAGCTGATGCCCTTGGCCGTTAGAAATCCGATCGCGTACATTTGGACCTGTCGCAATTTAGGTTTCCCTGAGACGCTCAATCTTTTCCGTCGGCTTCACTGGCAGCGACGGAATGGATCTACCGAGAAGGGATGGTGGTGCTTGATGACGGCCAAAAATAAGCTTACCGTCTACCCTAAGCTGACCGGGTTAAAAGGTTGGCAACCAGCTTTTTATTGGGTTAAAGTGCCGGATAACTTCCCTATCCGCCGTCATTTTACCAAGCCGGTCACCCGGATGGAGGACATACCCTCTTATGGTCTTTCTGCGGCCGAACAAAAGGCCTTTGACTATTTTAAGTCCGAGCTTGGGATTGTTACTGTTGACGATGAGGAAGCCGAGGGAAGGATCCCCTGCAAATGGCTCCCCCACGCGAAGTATATATTGGGGAACGAGCCTCTGTCGACTTTGTTTCTCTGCAGGACCCACCCAGAAGGTTTGCCTCTTGACTCATGGTCCGACATAGGACATTTTTTGTTGATTAACACAGTTCTAATCCTTATTGGCTTTGCCATTGCAGGTCCTGTCAGTTTTGATCTTGAGGAGTTAGGTCTCAACGAGGACTTAACGCCAATGTCTCAGACCCCTGATGACCCTGTCTTTGATTACGATACCGTCCATGGTCTTACTGGCGGCCATCGTGGCGCTGATCGCGGTCGCGGCGGTCGTAACACTGGTAGGGCAAGTACCCGACGTGGTGGTCGTAATCCCGGCCATACTCCCGGTCTCAATGCCGGTGGCGGGGATCAGGATTCTCCACTACCTGTTATTTAGGTTCCCGTCCGTCGTGGCGGCGGGACGGTGGGTCAGAGGCGACCTCGTGAGGCCATCGTCGAGGAGAGCCCCAACAAGAGGCAAGCCTTGGATACTAATGCTGTGTCCGAGACTCAAAACATGGGGTCCGCCATTAATGTCCCGGATGAGAGTTCGGTTCGGGAGCCTGCGCCTGCCAGCAACCGTATCTCTCCTCTCAACGCTGCTATCGACAGTATTGGGACGACATTGGGATCTGGCTCCTCCATGCGCCAGAAAATTTATGATGTTCTCAGCGCTTCAAGCTTCTTATCGAATCTAGGTCCGGGAATTTTTTCTCGGATTCATGAGTGGATAGAGCACAAGGAGGTGATCCTGAGTGCCACTGTGAAAGCTGCTTTTTCTCGTCCTCCCACAACCCCTGAAAAAATTTATCAACCCAACTGGGATGTGAGGGAGGATGAGTCTCTCTATGCCGACATCCCGGCCAACGGCGGTACTCTGGGGTATCATCTCCTAAAAGGCCTTCAGCTGCCCATTGACTGTTCGGCAGACAAGTTGGTGGCACCAGCTGCTCAGCTTGCGCATGATATGGCCGTGGTAAATTTTATTTATTAATTTTTTTTTTACATATCTTGACTTTTTGATGCAGACCAACAATTCTGCCATTGAGCTAATCGAGCAGTATCTTCACTATCAGTCACTAGCCGATAGTCAACACTCGTGCCAATGGAATTCAGCAAGATCTTGACGCTGAGAAGGCATCGAGGGCCGTGATTGACGTGGAGTTGTCTGACTTGCGCATTAAAGCGGAAAAATTGGTGACGACCGAGAAGAGGTCAACTGAGCTAGAGGCGGCCTTGGAAACTGCCAAGAGTGAGAAGGTTGCTGCTGTTGAAAAAGCGACGTCTAATGCCGACCATAGAGCTGTGGCGAATTTCAAGAGGTCCGAGGAGTTTGTCGGTCTATTAGGGGAGAGGTATGATGGCGGCTGGGTGGCTGCTAAGAGGTGTGTTTGTCATTCCCACCCTACCTTCATCTGGGAGGAAATGGAGACCGCCTTCGGAGAAGGTGTTCATACACGTCCTCTTGAGGGTGAGCCCTTCATCTGCGAGGAACACGTGATTGCCAATGTTCTTCCTATCGCCCAGGATGAAGAGGCGCCTCTCCCTTGATGTTTTTGGCGGTCATCTCCAGGCTCTTCTGTTGGTTCTAATAGCTAGATTTCTTGTAATATGAATATTGTTATCCAACTCTGAATTCGGCCCATTATGGCATGTAAATTGAATATGCTTCTAATTACAATTATTGTTATCAGTTTCTGATGCCTTTTTTATGGCTGCCCACGTTTTTGCTTGTAGTTGGCCGCCATGCCAGTAATTAGTAATGAAGCTTCGTTCGTTTTTTTTTTGTAAATTTTCATTTCTCGGTATGCTTTTGCCTTCATCTCGGACAATTAATCCGCGATATATCGTTTCTTCGACACGTACATTATGCCTGTTATTTGGCTATTAAGGCTTGTTGTATGGCCGTTTGTGATCTTTGCCTGTTATATGGTCGCTTTTGGTTTTGACCTGTCATATGGTCATTTTGGTACTTGACCTGTTATATGGTCGTTTTTGTACTTGACCTGTTATATGGTCGTTTTTGTACTTGACCTGTTATATGGCCGTTTTTGTACTTGACCTGTTATGTGGCCGCTAAAAATATCAATAGCGTATAATTTAATCTGTTTTTTATGAGATATAAGCATGATAAGAGATAATTAATCGGAATGCTAACGGTCGTTTATATTATTCAGACAAAAATGGTGGCCCTGGGCCCATTACACGATGTCTAAACATAATATTTCCTTAGAACACTAGCATTCCAGCAGTTCTTAAATTCGACGTCGTCCATTGTTTTCATAGCAAAGGAGCCGGGACCAATTTCTTTAGTTATCTGATATGGCCCCTCCCAATTGGCTGTTAGCTTTCCTTCTGCATGAGCTTTGCCGGTGGCGGCTGTTCTACGCAATACGAGATCTCCCAATGCTAACGGCCTTTCCAGAACTCTCTTGTTGTAGGCTTTGCTGATACGATCCTTGTATGCTGTAGCTTTAAGTTCCGCTATTAACCTTGTCTCTGGTAAGAAATATAGATTCTCTCTTAAGGCCTGATCATTGCTCTCTAAATCTTTGTGCTTGATTCGATAGGACGGTAAACCAACTTCTACCGGTAAGACTGCTTCCGTCCCAAAGGCTAATTTGAACGGGCTTTCTCCAGTCGCCTCCTTTTCCATTGTTCTATTGGCCCATAGTACTGCTGGGACCATATCGGCCCAGGCTCCCTTGAACTCGTCCAACTTCTTCTTGAGTGCCCCTAGAATCTGCTTGTTTGCGGCCTCAGCTTGCCCATTGCTCTGCGGGTGACATACGGCTGAGAATGCAAACTTAACACGGAATTCGGACAGGAAGCTCTTGATTGGTCGACAATCAAATTGGGCGTCGTGATCAAAGACAATTGCAGCTGGTATACCAAACCTCGTCATTATGTTTTGCCAAATGAACTTTTTGACTTGGTTTGACTTTATCTTTGCTGTCGGCTCTGCTTCGATCCATTTTGTGAAATAGTCAATACCAACAATCAAGAATTTTCTACCGCCAATAGCCGTTGTAAATGGTCCGAGGATATCCAGACCCCACTGTGCAAATGGTATTGGACATAGAATGGGTTGAAGGTCATTCACGGGCCTATTGATAATGGGAGCGAACTTTTTGCACTTATCACATTTCTTAACATAACTTTGCGCGTCCGCTAGCATAGTCGGCCAGTAATACCCAGCCCTCAAGGCATTCAATGCTAGTGCCTTTCCTCCAATGTGGTTCCCACAAACACCTTCATGGATTTCCTCCAATATCTTTCCAGACTCCCACGCTGTTGCACATTTTAGTAGCGGCAGGCTAAATGATTTCTTATAAAGCTCATTCTGATAGATGATATACCAACTAGCTTGCCGCTTCAATTTCCTAGCTTCCATAGCATTTGAAGGGAGTGAGCCCGTAAGCTTGTATGCCACTAATTCACTGAACCATTCACCTTGCTGACCAATGGTACTCACGGTCACAATCTTCTCGGTGATGCTTTTTTCTTTCAAAATTTCCACCATAACGGACCTTTCTATGTTCAAAGAATCAGAACTTGCCAATTTAGAAAGTGTGTCCGCTTTGGTATTGTCAGTCCTAGGGATGGCTTGAACTTCGAAGTGAACCAACTGGGCTATCAACTCTTTGGCCTTCTCCACATATTTCTGCATATTGGCTTCTCGGACCTCGAACTCTCCCTTCAACTGACCATTGACGAGTTGTGAATCCGTTTTCAGATATACGCTCTTAGCCCCAGCAGCTATACACATCCTTAATCCAGCAATCGCGGCCTCATACTCCGCCTCGTTGTTTGATGCTGGAAAGGTGAACTTGATGGCGTACTCAAAAATATTTCCCTCTGGGCTAGTCATTACAATGCCGGACCCTGATCCACTCACGACTGATGAGCCGTCCACTTCCAACATCCAAGTATTCTTTTCTTGTTCTTCTTCCCCATAAGATACCTCTACAATAAAGTCCGTCAATGCTTGGGCCTTTATCGCGGTTCTAGGTTTGTATTGGATGTTGTACTCGGACAACTCAATTGCCCATTTTAAGAGGCGTCCTGAACTGTCCATCTTTTGTAATGCTTTCTCCAGTGGCTGATTTGTTAAGACATGAATGGGATGACAATCAAAATATGGCCTAAGCTTTCTGGCGGCAATTATCACTGCCAATGCCGTCTTCTCGACCAGTTGATAGTGACTTTCTGGACCATTCAAGATACGACTGACAAAATATATCGGCCGCTGCCTCTTTTCCTTTTCGACCAACAATACAGCCGCGACAGTTTTTGGCGAGGCCGAGATATACAATTGTAGCGTATCCCCCGTCTCTAGTCGAGTAATGGTTTGCAGATTTTTCAGATGCTCTTTGACCGCCATGAAAGCTTGACTTTGCTCCTCGCCCCATTCGAACTTTTTGTTTCCTCTTAATAGTGCGAAAAAGGGTAGGACCTTATCGGCCGATTATGAGATAAAACGGGTTAACGCTGCCATCCTTCCAGTTAACCTATGAATATCTTTGACACTCTTTGGTTCTGGCAGGTTCATAATAGCACGTACTTTGTCCGGGTTGGCATCAATCCCTCTCTTGCTGACCATGAACCCCAGAAATTTTCCTGCTCTCACCCCAAATACGCTCTTTGGGTTGAGTTTCATCTTGTACCTTCTCAGAGTGCTGAAAGTCTCCTTTAAATCATCGATGTGTTCGGGATCTGTTTTGCTCTTGACGATTGAATCGTCTACATAGACTTCGATGTTTCTTCCCTTCTGGTCTGCGAACACTTTATCGACCAATTTTTGGTACGTGGCTCCAGCATTCCTCAGGCCGAAAGGCATTGCTTTATAGTTAAAGACTCTGCAATCTGTGATGAAAGCAGCTTTCTTCCTATCAGCTTCGAGAAGACTGATTTGGTGGTACCCCGAAAATGCGTCCATAAAGCTCAATAGCGCATGACCGCTAGTAGAGTCTACCAGCTGATCTATCCTTGGCAAGGGATAGCAGTCTTTCGGACACGCTCTGTTGAGGTCCGTGAAATCAACACACATCCGCCATTGGCCATTTGCTTTTTTCACCATAACAACGTTTGCTAACCATTCTGGGTAATCACAGACTTCAATAAAGTCAGCCGCCAGCAGCTTATCGACTTCTTCCTTAACGGCCTTGTTCTTCTCTATTGTAAAGTTTCTTTTCTTCTGCTTGACAGGACAAATCGAACTGTCGACATTCAGACGATGGGCCATCACGGCCGGGTCTATTCCCGGCATCTCGTCCGCCGAGAACGCAAATACATCGGCGTTTTCTCACAGGAGAGTCACCAGGTTGACCCTGATCTCTGGGTCCATGTCCGTTCCGACAGCCACAGTCCTCTCGGGATCATCCGCCAGCATTTCCAGCTTGGACTCTCCATCAGGCTTGGGCCTTGGTAAATCCTCTAGCCGAGCTTCTAGTTCCTCCATGGTTACCTCCATGGCATTTTCATTCTTTTTCTCAAACTGCTCTTCTTCTGCCAAGGCTTTCTTCTTAGCTCTCTTTTCCTTCCTTGTTGGTGGACTCAGATCTTCAATAGGAATCCTTCTTGCCGGCTGCTTCAAAGCCGTTAAATAACATGACTTTGCTGTCTCCTGATTTCCTCTTATCTTTGCTGTCGTGCCCGAGTTGGACACATACAGCATGGTCAAGTGATAGGTAGATACCACTCCCTGAATATCGTGAATCAGTGATCTTCCTATTATTGCATTATATGCTCCCGGAACATCTACTACCAGGAATTCTGCCATTACATCTCTGGCTTCATTGTTCTCGCCCACTCTGACCGGCAGTTTTGTAATTCCTTCAGGTATTGCGTACCCTCCAGTGAATCCTATCACTGGGTATCGTACCGGCTGTAGATGCTCCCGGCCAATCATCAACTTCTCAAAAGTTGATAAGAATAAAATATTAGTAGAACTTCCTCCATCTACCAAAATTCTGTGAATCAAACAGTTTGCAACTTTCAAAGTGACCACCAGTGGGTCATCATGAGGGTATACCACATGTTTTGCGTCTTCTAACGAGAATGACATGGCTAGCATGGCTGGCGGCTTTCTCCACTGGCAGCTCTGATTGAAGTTTACCTGATGCCGGAACTCCTTCAAGCTAGCTTTTGCCCCACTGACACTTCCGCCATGAATTGGGCCGCCACTGATTACATGTATTTCTCCAATCCGGGATTGAACGTTCTGATCTCTCGATTTCACCAGATCACCTTCACTAGTCTGAGCCTTATATTGAGTGAAGTACCCTCTGCGAATAAGATCTTCCAGATTATCCTTCAAGTGCCAACAATCCTCAGTTACATGGCCGTGATCTCCGTGGAAGTCACACCACTTAGTCTTATCACGGTTCTTGTGAAACATTTTTTTCGGCCGCTGCCATTTATCACTTTCCTTGTTCATGGTGAATATCTGTGCCCGGGAAGTGGTGAGCTGGGTGTATGCATCAAACCTATCTTTGCGTTCACTTCTTTCCCGGTCACTACGCTCTCGGTCATTTCCTTTTGTTGACCATATTAGATTCTTTCCTTTCGTCTCGGCCACGATCATTTTCGCGACCTTTGTCCTTCCGTGACTTGTCATCTTTTTTCTTGTCGGACTCACGATACTGGCTGCCAACTGCCTTGTCAAATTCTTCTCCTCTTATGAAATCATTTGCTTTGCCAAGCACCGACCCTAGTGACGTGAAAGTCTTTCGGCCGAGATAACTTCTGAATGCAGATCCTTCTCTCAATCCTGTCATCAACGCTAGGACCGCCACATCTTGCTGCAGCCTAGGAATAGATACAACCTCAACGTTGAAGCGTCCAATGTAATCCCGGAGAGATTCTGTTTCTCCTTGTTTAATTGACAACAGTTCGCCAGTAGTGCGCTCACGACGCCTATTGCTCATGAAATGAGTACTAAACATAGACGAAAGCTGAGAAAAACTAGATATATTACCAGGTTTGAGACTCTTAAACCAAGTTTGAGCGATGCCAGTGAGAGTGGACGGGAAGACTTTGCACCAGATTGCATTCACCTGCGTGTACAAGTACATGTGCCCCTCATAGGCTGCGACGTGATCGTCTGGGTCTGAACTGCCATCGTATTTGCATGAGGGCATTTTGATTCTCGGCATCGGGTGATTCAGAATCTCCGGCATGAATGGAGAGAGTTTGGGCTTGATTAACAAGTGACCGCCAACCGAATAGTTACTAGCACCATTGGTGTTGTACTCTCGGTAGGACCGACTTTGATTCTCGTCTCTGAATGATCGAGCTCTTCGGTTTCCATCAATGCCTCTTCATATTCAGGGTCTTCCAACTGCCTCTCTAACTGCCGGCCATCCTGGGTGAAGGAACGCATTCTTCTTAACGGCGTACCGTCAGCATTCCTACCAGCTAACGGTGGCAACCGCTTGCGGGGTTGACCTCTAGCATTGGGAGTTGGAGTGTTACCATTAGGTTGAGGTGTGCCTATTAGCATCTGAATGAAGGATGCCACCGTCCTCAATTGCTCCGGAGAAAACTGACTCAACTGGGCCAGATTGATTGGAACTCCATTTGGATTTACCTGAGATATATTGTTCTCGGGAGTTTGCTGCTCGTTGTTATTCTCGGGCACCTTTGAATTAAACTGAGGTGCACCAATCGGTCCAGTAATAACTGGCTGAGTAGATCCCTGTCCGATCTCAAACCCTGGTGGACCACGACTTGCGTTACTTGTCTTATCCATGACTGCTTCACAAAGATGGGAGGCCCCCTCCATCTAGCGCCAAGTTGTTTCGGTGTTCAAACGGTGGCGGACACAGAGATGTCCGTCAGTATTTGAGTGGGCGTCCGGGACTGGAAGTCTGCAAGGAAGACAAACGTAAACTACCCTCGGGGGGATGCGAGGAAACCCCCTCCGACGCTCAAGTCAGTAAGTGTCCGATAAGGATTTAAGAGAGAGAGAGAGAGATATAGAGAGAGAAAGTAGTGTTTTGAATGTGAGAGAATGTACCTGCAGAATAGTACCATTTGGCTATTTATAGTAGTACTATTCATCTGACAGGATGTGTAAACCTTTGGCACGTGTATGACTGTGATGAGTCTGACTGGAAGGAAGATTCCTTTATTTGCTCCCTGCTGGGCCGCGATCATCATCTCGGCCTTGATGTTAAAGATGACTTGGGTTCTCTTTGTGACATCGCGTCCTAGGTTGTTCATGTCGGCCACAAGAGATGTGTTTCAGACACCAAACTTGGGAGTACCCATACAACAACATCTTGGGCCGACCCATAATTTGCAGGTCTAGCTCTCAAGTAATCTTACTACGTATATATTATTATTTTTGTGTAATATTATAGTATAAGATCAGATGTGATTTGAGAACTGGATATCTAAAACTAAATCCCACAATTCCTTTATAGATGGATAGGTAGTCCACTTATATTCATGAATTATTAGTATATTCCTTGCATGTCGGGTCAAGGAGTTCAAAAAACTCAAATGCTTATATATTCCTTAATTAAAGTCATCTCCACATGCATCTAAAATTGCTTATTAGTGATCACAAAAGCATATATTTGGGTTATCATGATTGAAATGCTTGTGGTAAACTTATTAAACCAACCTTTTCTCGTTCCAATATAGCAATATTTTATTACTAGTGTTTTAAGTAAAAACTAAATTTGACAATATTCTTTTATTATTGTATGTATATTAGTATAAATTACTATTCCCTCAAAAGAAAAATATGACTTATTACTCTCAAAATATTCATTCTGAAATTATTGATAACTATCCCACATTCAAGTAGATTTATGCTCTCAGAAATTATTATTCACGGTCTTTCCAGAATTGAGTACAAAAGCCTGTATATATTTATGTACTACAAATCTACAATGACCATGGCCACTATTATGATTTTATGAATATATATTTAGACTTAATTTTCACTTAGGATATATTTGATGATGAAAATGTCTAAACAAACTGATTATGAAGGGAAAGAAAATTCTATACAATAGTCTCTCTCAATAGGTTTGACTTGTGCCTCTTTTTTGCATTGCATTATTATATTCATGACATTTTTAAATTACAATGCTCACGCCACACGCCATAGATGAAAATTGACAAAAACTCCTTAGATACTACTATTACTATATATTGTTATAATAACATACTCCCTCCGTTTCTTTTTGTTTTTTCTATGAATCTTGAACATTGTGAAATTTTCTCAATATATTATAAGAAAAAAATATAGTCATATCAGATCTTGTTTGATTCGTCTCAACGAAAATTTTATTAATATTTAATTATTATAACTTTTACAAATATACAATGAAAGATATTTAAAGTCAAAAAATATATTGGTAAAAATGTATAGGAAATATTAATATAATCATCATGTTTAATTTGTTAATTGTCAAATGGGCATGTTGTCACATATTCCGTCCGATTCTTGTCTAATACTACTTTCCCTGTTTTTTTAGTTGCAACATTTGCTTTTTCACATTTACCGAGACACTTATTTGAATGTTAATATCTCATATTGGGTGTAAGTAAAAATATATTTGGAATCATCGCATTGAGACGAATCTAACAAGACCACACTTGACTATGTTTTCTCTTATATAATGGTGCGAGATTACTTAATAAAGTTGGTTGATGAATAGTGCCAAAAAGCAAATGTTGCAACTAAAAAAACAGAGGTAGTATAAGATAACTCGCATACGGGTTTTTCGCGAAATGTCAACGTCCACTTAGTTATGGCCAGCAAAAGCAGTAGTATTATTCGAACGGAAGAAAAGAACCTTCAACCAACAATTAACATCAGTACTTCAAACTTGCCCCAGAAATATGCATCAGTTATTGCACTTATTTCAGATAATTCTTTCTCTTACTCTGGAGTATATCATGAGTATAATAGCAGTAAAGTTATATATTAGTGGTCTCATCTTGCTTAAAATGGCTTCATCCCCTCCACTACACCCTAAAACCCTAGTTGACTATGGAGTAAGCATTTCTTTTTGCAACATAAAGTATCATTTTTCTAAGGGTTTTTTGTCAGAAAGTACCTAATAAAATACAAGTTTTGTAGGGAAGGACTTATTAAAAAAAAATTGTCTAAAAAGACCTATTAAAATACTTCTGGTTGTTAATAACAACCATTTTATGAATTTCAGGCCAAAACACCAAATTCCGGCGTTGACTTTTTTTTTACTCCAATTGACTCTTTTAATTTTCCTATTTTAACTGGCCTCACCCAAACATATTCAATTCTCACAAAACTTTCCTCCCAAACATCGAACGTCGGAATTTGGTGTTTTGGCCTGAAATTCATAAAATGGTTGTTATTAACAACCGGAAG
The DNA here is from genome assembly GCA_947648045.1 of Beta corolliflora. Classification (NCBI taxonomy): domain Eukaryota; kingdom Viridiplantae; phylum Streptophyta; class Magnoliopsida; order Caryophyllales; family Amaranthaceae; genus Beta; species Beta corolliflora. The sequence goes on from CANSZD010000967.1 coordinate 202,599, forward strand.
TATTTTAATAGGTCTTTTTAGACAAAAAAAAAATATTAAGTCCTTTCCTACAAAACTTGTGTTTTATTAGGTACTTTCTAACAAAAAACCCCTACATTAATCAATCCTTTAGTTTCTACTCTTAGCAATCTTTTCTCTTTTCAATTCCGTGAATATGGTGATAAACTTCATTACCCTAAGTATCGTGAGATATACTGTCAGTGTCATCATATTCAATTACTCTTATAAACTACTCTAAAAGTAACCTTTTCGCTACATGTCAAAATTAATGAAAGACCCGTCTTCCTTCAAATTGAAGTGATTCCATGTTTTTATTTTTTAACTAGTTTTTAGGCCCGGGCTACGCCCCGAGTACATAGCGACAATTTTCATTTATTAATATTTCACTATAAAATGATAACACTAAATATGACTTGGTGTAGTGGTTAAGACATTAATATATGAGCTTGAAATCATGGGATCAAATCTTATGCAATGCATTTTCCAAGTTTTATATTGTATGTGAATTACATGGATTAAGAAATCTTAATGGAGAGCGCCACGTGGCACCGTTCCTTATTTAGGAACGCCTTTTAATATATTAGTATAGATTTTTGCATGGTAATGTAATGGGCCTGGCTAGGGGCCTACTGCGAGTCGCCGCGTGATCTCTAGCTTAGCTAAAATCCAAACCGCCCAGCTCCCCAATCCCAACAACAAAACTGCTGCTCCCCTAGACCCCCTTGGCCCTTAGCTTATAATACTTGTTCCGGTAGTAAAATAGGTGGCGGCCTCAAGGTAAGTTTGCCAAGAGTGGACTGGGCGACAACTAAGGAAAAGCTGCAACGAAGCAAACGTAATAAACCCTTCCGACAATTAAGTCAGAGATTTGTTCGTGAGGGATTTAGAGAGAGAAAGTAGAGAGAGTGTTTGTGTTTGGAAGATACCTGTAAATTAGTACCAAATGGCTATTTATAGTAGTATTGTAGCTCTAACATGATGTCCAATCCTTATCCACGTTAGAGATGATCAAGATGAGCCCGGCCCGAAAATGACAGATTTTGAACACAATTTTTCAGCCCGTGTTCGGTCCCGACCCGATTTTTTGACAAAAAATTAAAGGGCCACAGGCAACCTAAATTTGGAAAATAGGCTAAATTTCGGCCCGAATCGAATGGCCCGAAAATCCCGTTTGGCCCGCCCCGAAATACCGGGCTTTGCGCGCGGAATTTTTGGCCCGACCCAGTCCGCGGTTTTGGCCCGAAACTTGTTACTTTTTTTTGCCAAAGCCTAGCCTGGCCCGCCCCATGATCACCTCTAATCCATGTGTATGGTTGTGATGAGCCTGACTTAGGGAAATATTTTCCTATTTTTTCCTATTAGGTGACCGTCAGCAATGTTGTCGACCCGCTTGTGGACCTGACCTCAATCATCGTATGAAGGTCGCATCCTGGTATGGTACTGGCAGACATGTATGACATGTGTCCTCCCGCGTACTCGGGTACTATCCATGCAACTAGCCCCCATAGCATCATTGGGGGATTTGGCCGTCAATGATGTTGTTCTAGATGGGAGTAAATGTTGTGTACTTGATAAGCTTTTGAGTTGGCGTGCTTGAGTTACCCAGCTCTGCCACGTGTCGGCTTAGGCAGTTATAGAATTTGAAAAGTCTAATCATTGCCTTTCTTGAAATCCCGTCTATTTTCTTTATTAGGGTTAATTGTGTGCATGACCCTTGAGAATCATTTGGTTAGGGAGTTAAATCATATTCAATCCTAGGCCGTTGATTAGGCCGTTATATATGATAAATCGTCCTTTTTTTTGCATTTTTTTACCCTTTTCTTCAACTTCCTCATCTTCTTTCTTCTAGTTTTCTCTGGCTTTTCGCAAGGAACCTCCTCCATAACTGAAAATTTCTTGCCCAAAACTCTTTCTTTTCTTCAAAAAATTGTTCGGAAGTTTACTCAGGTTTCATTTCATCACTTTATGGACTTAGGGCTTCGAGAATTTCTCGTTTCTTGGCGTTCTTGTTCTTGGTGTTTAGAAGGTTTAAATTGATCTTCTCCGATCCTTTTTTGACAAAAATGTTTCCTTTTTCGTGGAAGTTTGCTGAGAAAGTCCGTGGTTGTTGCTTCTGCATAAATTCTGGGGATTTCGGAGGTTTTTGCTTGTTTTTCGGCTGTTTTTTTGGGAATTTCAGCTTCTGTTTTTTGCGTTCTCCTTGTTTCCAAGTACTCCCCTTTTTCCCACCTTTTTTCCTAAGTTGATCTTCTCCAAGTGATGTTTTTCATGACCGAAAGTGATCCATCCTCCCCTTCATCTATTGATGTCGGACATTCATCGTCCACTTCTAGCCTTAGGGCGCAAAGAAAGAAGCTCTTAGCTGACATTCCACTTAGGTCTGTTCTTTTGGACTTATTTTCAGTTCAGTTCAGTTTCTCTCTGCAATTCAGTTTATCTCAGTTTAGTTTAGTTTAGTTTAATTCAGTTCAGTTTCTCTCAATCCAAAAGAATGGGGCCTTACTGCTGAGAGAGAGAAAGAGTATAGGACTAAGTTTCTTAACGATTGTACATCCCTAGAACGAGGGAAGTTGACCTTGAAGTATCTGATCGCTAGCCAGAGTGGGCATAAGGAAACATTAAGGGAGTTAAGCCACCAAATTTTAGCTCCGAAAACCCATAGGCATCCTCTTGAAGACGCTATTCCCAAATTTGATGTATCGCGACTAAGGCAACATGCTTGGTTAGATGGTCTAGCGGATACTGGGATTGCGGTTTCTGAAGATTTTTATGATCGTTTGAAACAAACTGTCACCCCAACTCATCCTCCTATTGTTGATTTAGGTGATGACAATGACTCCATCGCGACCGTAATGGAAGACGAGAACCTGTTGAGTCATGTAGTGTTTTGATGATTGTAAACAAATGATGATTATCTAACTAACATGTGTGTTTGAGATGTGCATATTACATTAACATAAAACAAGTCATGGAAGCTTAAATATATCACATCATGAAGGAATTCCAACAAGTGAAGTTCCTGAGGAAGAAATCCAAAGAGAGAAGAAATATGATTACACAGATGTGGTGCTAGGTTTTATGTAAGTTCCTAAGGTAGAACCAAACATGAAGAGCTCAAGAAAAATGATACAGAAGCAAGCAACATCAAAGTTCCTAAAAGAGTTCCTATCAGGAACACAAATAAAGCGGTTACTGGTAGATCCTAAGAGGAACACTGAATATGAAGTTCCGGAGCAGTTTCTGAGTGGGAGCAGCAAGATGAAGTTTTAGAGTTGAAATAAGAAGTTCCAGAGCAGGAACTATGAGTGCGAAGTTCCTTAAAGGAACTCGCACATCGAAGTTCCAGAGGTGGAGCTATCAGCATGCGATTCCTGAGTTGGAACGAGTGAAGCTTCAGAGTCGAAGACTTCAAAAGGGAAGACATGAAGAATTGAAGACTAAGTCAAGAGTTTGTACTTAGGATTTATGTAAGTATCTTATATAGCTTAGTATATAATATGGAACTAGAAGGAACTCATAAATGCAACAAGTGTTTTGGAGATTATATAACTCGGAGATTTTAAGGAAAATAAAGTAAATAAAAAAAATATTTACTTTAATGAAAATCTTTTTTGAGTGCTCTTCAAGTAAAAATTGATTTCCACTTTCCTAATTGCTTTCCTAATATTTCTCAAACCACTAACTGACTTTACTGTTAGTTTGTTGAAATAGTATTTGCTTGTTCCTCAAGAAGTGTGAACGTGGGTTAATGACTCTACGTGGGTTACTGCTTTACACTTGTTTGAGAAATAAGTGGAGCTAACCTAGTTAGTCTTCTCTATAAAAGGAGGAGTCTTTCTAGTTACAAACCACCAACTGAAAACCATATTTTCTATTTCTAAATCTTAAGAGTTTTCTAAAAGGTCAGTTGCGCTATTAAGGGAGTTCCTAAGTTCCTAAGTATCTAAGTTATTTATAAGTACTAGTGTTTGTTGCAAAATCGAGTTGTATTTTGCGTATAAGGATTGAGTGATCCCTGTAAGACTTAGAGTTAAGTCTGGGAGAGTAGGCTTCGGAGTAGAAGCTAGAGAGAGTAGAGTTACAGTAATCGAAGGGGAGTACTGTGAGGAACTTGAGTTTGAGAGGAACTCGAGTTATTGAGAGTGATTGTAATTGAGGTATTGCAATAATATGAGAGGTTTGAGGTTTTCTCTTCTTGATGAGTTTCAAGAAGTTTCCTCAATTTTATATTTCTCTGTCTCTCTGATCACTATTCCTTTATTACTTTAAATTCCACAAGAAACTTTACTAGAAGTTCCAAGTACAATTCACCCCCCTCTTGTACGTGTTCCTATTGAAGTATCATAACCAATATGTTTACCAACATCGAGACACTCCTGCTGGCCCTACCCCTCGCATCACTAGAGATGCAATGGATGTTGCTCATGCGAATGTCGGTACAAGTATGCCTGTGCAAGAATGAACGTGGACGGAGAGCATGAGGAAGTGATCGAGAAGCAGCGTGCAAATGATGGCGTGAGAATAGGAGTTTGTTAGCTCATCAAGCACTCGTCCAACACTTAACAACATCCCCTGTAAATGAGGCGTGCAAGTGGAGCATCTTGGCTACTTGGGTGATCAGCAATCCACGCACAAGCAAGGAAGATTGAGGTGCCTTAAAATAGGAGAGTTTGTTAGGGTTGTTAGTACATGGTTGTTGCAAGCTAGCCGTTGTACTTAGTGGAGTTTTGGTAGTTAAAGCACATTATCAATCATGTCATTAGTGTAGTTAGTGGTTGTTTATTTTCCTTAATTTTTTTATCTTAAAAATCATAAAAACAAAGTTGTAATTGTTATATAAACCAAATCAAATGCAATGAAAAGACATGAGTTTTATGACTAAGAAAAACGGAGTGTTTATCTCTTTTTGCTTTCACCTTTGTTCTCTTGGATTAGAAACAAGTGAATTCGCCTATGCTATAGCTTAATTTGGCTAATTAAGTGGAGTTCTTAGGATCCTTAAAGTTTACAAGGTGGTGTGATTTATCCTTGGAAGGTTAAAGGCAGCCATAACCGTGAGCTTTTTTGGATTCATTGCTCTTGGTTATTCTTCTATATATTCTAACTTAAACCTTGTATGATTCGAGTGTTTCTCCAATTATACAACATCAAAGTACTAATTAGACGAATCAAATAAGACCCCCCTTACTATGCCTTTTCTTATATATTGAGAAAATTTTAGAAGATTCTATGTTATTTCAAATAGTGCCAAAATCCCAACTAGGAGCATCAATAAAGAATAGAAGGAGTACGCGTTTGCTGAAAAATGACATAGAAGTTAATAATAATGATATGAAACATACCGATAATGACAAGAAAAGATTTTATAAATGACACGAAATAGATTTAAAAATGATAATTCCAGTTCCAAAATAATATGAAGCACACCAATAATGACATGAAAGAGTTTTATAATGACACAAAACAGTTATATTAGTTCACACATGTGATATGTTGTTACACAATATGTTATGGTATAACATGTTACACCCAAGACGCACTCAAATAATTTAGTTGAAAGACCTTTATGGAAGAGAACCCTCAAAATTGGGAGTGTTATGAGATAGAGAAAATAAAGAGAAAGATGAAAAGAAAGACTCATATAATGAATGGAGATAACATAATAAACCCTTTGACCAAAAGTAGAAGTGTTATAGCTTTTATTTTGCAATTTCTCGAGAAGAAAAGTGTTATTACATTTGTTTTAGAAGAAAAATATATATGTTAGACATTCATGAGAAGCCAGAGATTTTAACATGGCATCTTACCTTATTACAATTACCAAATTTCTGAATGACCCTCAAGGTATATATTAAGTTACCTCTTGCAAACGACACCCTTCCCATTCATCCTACTCGAACATTTCATGCTAGCAAGCTCTAAGGCCTTCATTGAAGTCTCTTCTTGGCCACCACCAAACCTTGAAGCCAAACAATCTGTAGCAAAAATGCTACTAGCTGCATATTCTCTCTCTCCTCCCATAACTGCCATGGCTGCACCAACATTTACTTTGCTAACATAATCATCTCTGTAAGTTTTTCCTAACACACCATCAACTTTTCTAGTCAACGAAAAAAACTTGAATGCGAGATCAAGATGTGCGAAAGGATCATGCTTGGTTATCCCGTAGTTATGAATCCTAGAGTCTTCTTCGGTAATAGGTACAACAGTAGCTGTGATCTTGAGTTTTCCTTGGACTTCAATAATAACATTGTTGGTTTCACTGTTAGTCCTTGTTATAATGACTTGTGGTGTAGATGTGGATCGCCACTCGTAGACTAGGGTTTCATCGAGGAATATGGGCTCTCCATCAAAAGCTAAGGAGAGGCGGTCATTGGCATCATCCCATGTGGAGGTCTTCTTGGCTCCTAAGAAGAGACGGTGACCGTCGAAAAGAATTCCGATGGACTGAACCCAAGTGAAGTCACGACCCATGTTTATGTTTCTTTTTCCTATGAAATGTGCGTTGATGTGAAGGTTAGAGTCCGTCACAAGGCAAAAGTCTCGCTCCTTCTTTCCGTGGAAGTAGAAGGTTATTCCATCTCCTCCTATGAAGCGAGGGTCTTGACATACGGCCCCAGGGTAGTCACAATCTAACGATCGAGTACAAAAAAGAAAAGTTAGTGATATATATACTGCGACAACTATTAAATAATATATATAATATGTACCATATAGAGTCCTAGAGAAATAAAAGTTGGGATTCAAATTGACATATAATAGTTCATATATAGAAAACTACTCCCTCTGGTCTTTATTAGTTTACCCGTTTCTTTTGCACTGAGTTTTAGGAGAAATAGTGTTGTGGGACATAGAAAGAAAGAGAAATGATCAATTTATATTAAAGTTGAATGTGTGTGTCATGGAAAGTTAGTGGGCCCATTCCAAATATAGAAACAAAAAAAATGGGTAAACTAAAAGGAATACGGGTAAATTAATAAAAACCGGAGGGAGTACTTCATAAAACTTACTGCAGACGGGCTTGCAAGTGACACAATCAACTTGACATGAAGTAGGGCAGTTGGCTGGACATACATGCGCTTGATTATAACATTGCCCATAACTTTTGTTCTTGCATCTAACCCTCTTTCTAGAGGCAACTTCGGAAGATGTAGGAGGAGAAGAGGGTGTTGCCAGGGTAGAAGGAGATGGTGTGGAAGACGTGGGAGGTGCTGGGTAGGGTGATGATGGTGGGGTAGAAGGTGTAGTGGGGTTCGGAGATGGAGATGATGGTGGGTTCGATGGGAGAGAAGGAGAAGGTGTAAGTGCTGGAGGATATGGTGGTGGAGACCAAGCTCCTAGATCATCATGATATCCGTTCCTATCATCATCGTCGTTTTCTTTATCATCTCCCGTTTTACCACCACTTTTGTGATCGTCGTCTTCTTTTTTACTACCTTCGTCCTTATCGTCGTCCTTTAGGCCCCCGTTATGACCATCCTCTTTTTTATCATTTGAGGTGTCATCATCATGTGAATAGTGATTTTTACCATCTGCAGATGATGCTGCCGATGATGCAGCTTAAGATGCTGCCGACGATGCAGCTGTCGACGATGATGCTGCAGAGGATGCCGCAGAGGATGCCGTAGAGGATGCTGCTCCCGTTGATGAGGCCGCCGCTGATGATGCCGCAGAAGATGACGATGATGAACCTGTGCCATCACCACTTGATGATCTTGAAGTGCAAATTGGCTTACATGAAGCACAATCTACTTCACAACTATCAGGACAAAATTTTGGACAAACATGCTCTAAGTTATAGCACATCTTGTACTTTTTGATCTTACATGATGCTCTAGCAGGATGGTTTGCAATTCCCGGAGGAGTGGCTGCGTCTACCATGATAGCCAACAATAGAACACAAAAACACCCAAGATACATCATCTTGGGCGGACCCATATTTCGCATGCAGGTCAAGCTCTTATGTAAGTAGAACCTGGTTTTACTACTAGATATATCTATTATGTCGAGTATTATGCAGAGATTTGAGAGCTGAGATACTCAGGTATATTCAGAACTAAATATTCACAATTCTATTTATAAATGTATACGTAGTCAATACATATTCATGAATTTTTAGTTTAATTCTTACATATAGGGTCAACGAGTTAAATGAACTCAAGTAGACATAAAATAATACTCCTTCAACTCATCTTCCACACGCATAGCCATCAGAAACGATAGCTTATGATCAATGTCCCTGTGTACCCAAAATGTAAACTTTATTCCTAAACTAGATAAAAGTATATTTTCGGTAAACACGGCCCTAAGTATGGCTACCTATCTCATGCTCATGTACACCCAATCCATTAGTAACCCTCCCCAGTCTCCACCTAAGTCCCCGTGAGGACTTGATTAAGTGACCTTATCGCCTCAACTTATTAATTATATTTATTTATGTAGAAATTAATTGATTAATCTAATTATTATTATATCTTGGTAGTTTATTGAAAATCCAATTCCATGACTATGTTTATTTGAAGTTTAAAATTAATTATATTTCTTCCCTTCTTTATCAATCATTACATAGAGTTTCACGCCTTCCAAGACATTACTGATATCTTCGATTACATATAATAAGAAGATTATATATATATATATGTATGTATGCATATATATATATATATATATATGTATGTATGTATATATATATATATATGTATGTATGTATATATATATATATATATGTATGTATGTATATATATATATATGTATGTATATATATATATATATATATATATATATATATATATATATATATATATATATATATATGTATATATATATGTGTATAGATTTGGGCTCACGTGAGAATAATATAGTTATATGAGAATACCAAGTTATATGAGAATAAATATGAGCCATTGGATCACTCTAATCTAACGGAAGTCATTATCGCGTTTCATTAATCTAAAAAGAAACTACCGTGCTCCTTCAGCTACCTACAGTAACTCGATCCACTGTAGTCTGTTATCTGTAGCCAACCAGCACTTTCATCCTCCATTATTGAAGCTCGAACAAGATTCAAAACTAGCAATTTCGTCCCGATCAATTGAAGCTCGAACAAGAACCAAGATTCGAAGATCTCCATTGAAGCTCGAGGAAGATTCAAAGTGGTATTTTTCGAATTTTTAAGCTCTATTTTTTAGTTATTTGTCGGATGTTAGGGTTTTGTTGTCATAATTTTGATGTTGTTACTCTGAAGTTTAGCTGTGGAATAGTGATTCTCATTTTGCTTGTTTGTTTAACTTGATTCGTATTATTTTATTTTTCGATTTTGATCTTTGTAAGTTAAATTTTCCATCTTTTTTAGGTAATATGGGGTTTATGTGTTTTGGTTTGTATTTGTAATTGGTGATGTATATATTTTTAAGCAACTCGTGATGCACTTTACTGGTGATGTATTGTAAGCCACCATTAGTTATATCAGTTGATAATTATTGATAATGTAAATATAGATTATTGATAATATCTTGGTTCTAATGTTTAAGTAGATTTAGAATTTAAATTTTTTTTTTCTGAACTTTTTACTCACTGATAAGCTCAAAAAATTTCAGATTTGGACTTAGATGAATGATAGAATTAGAATTGATTTGGACTTCCCTTAAAAAAAAGAATTGATTTGAACTAATTGAGGGATTTTTTTCGACAAGAAGCTCAATTGAATGATAGAAATAGAACCCATCCAATTCTAGATCATTCGGTGGAATCACTCAAGCTAAGTAAAGTAAAAATATGGTAAAGCTTTACAAGTTTAGTAATGCACCTATATTGGTAGTGATGTGATGTGCCTTCTTAATTCTTGTTGTGTTTCCAGTTTATAGTTTCCTTTAAAAGTCTCTGACTCCATGTGTGTATGATTTTGAAACTAAACATTTCTAATAGGTGATGTACTTTTAAGCCATTAGTGATGTACTTTTAAGTCGTCAATGATGTACTTTTAAGTCACTATTGATGTACACTTAAGCTATGACTTGTTAGTGCAAAATCACGTATCACAATTGCTTGATTTGTTAGTTAGTGTAAAATTCTAGATATTATCAACAAGATAAAAAATTAATATAGACCTTGACTGAAACATTGAGTATAGTGTTTTATAAGAAGCTTCCTGGTGTTTGTGCTGACATCTTGCCTATGGTTGACCTTGACTGCTTGTGTTCATAAGAAGAGTTTATCTTACTTAGAGTTGGGACATGTCAAAGCTTCGGAAATAATTGGATAATGAGTAACAATTCAACAAATGGACATGAAAAAGACCATAGGCTTTGTTTCAGGGTCAGTATTGGCCTGTTTATTCAGCCCTCTTGGGAACTTTAGCGTCTCTTCTTTAGCAGATTCAACTGGTCTGTTCATGATAATATCCTACATCTATTTGTATCATTCTTTCTTCGGCAGATTCAACGGATTAGATCTTGAATTTTCCCCAGTTTCTTTACCTTCAAATCATGAGCTGTAGTTGACTAGATTAGTCTACATTTAAACTATAATGCTAGGAAATATATAGTTGACTTGTTAATTGTGGAAACGCAAGAAAAACGAAATATTTTCCTTTGCTATACCACTTTAGGTGCTGATAAGTATATCAAGATCAATGTATAAGATTCAATAGAATTTGAATGGAGAGAAAGAGAGAGAAATGGAGAGAAGTTTGCCGCACTATCGCCTTTCATTCAAGGTGTCTTGAACCCGAGGTATTACAAGACTATATATAGGAAGTACAAGAAATAAATCCTAGCATGACTCAAGAAAATATAACGCCCATAAAAGGCAAGACAATGAGGGGAATATTCTAGCACATAGGACAAAAAGATATTTTAGCTAATCATTGAGAGTAACTAATCGAGTACAAGAAATTTTGACAGATATTTCTTAATACTCCCCTTCAAGTCGTGAGGGAAGGGTTGTCCCGAACTCCCGGTTTGTGAATGAGTTCATTGGCTTGAGGGACATATAAGATCTTAGTGAGTATATCTCGCTAGTTGAGACTTGGATGAGACATGTTGTGTTTTGACAGACTCCCGATTTCACCATGTCCCTAACATAGTGGCAATCAACCTCCACATGTTTTGTCTTCTCATGCACATCTTGGGTTTGCAAGCAATAGCAATGGCAGCTTGATTATCACATTTAAGGATTGTAGGAGCCAAATTCTTGATCCCCATATCCTTTAAGAGAGAGCTGAGCCAAGTGACTTCACAAACTGTTAAGGACATAGCCCTGTACTCAGCCTCAGCTGAGGATCTAGCCACAACTATTTGCTTTTTTATTTTCCAAGAGATAGGTGACTGACCCAAAAGGATACAGTAACCTGTGGTGGACATTCTAGTATATGGACAGGAGGCCCAATCACTGTCACAGTATGCTGTCAACTGTGCAACAGATGAAGAAGCTAACAGTATGCCTTGAGAAGGAGTACCAGCAAGGTATCTCAATAGTTTTTTAGCAGTTTGTAAGTGAGTAGAGGTGGGAGAGTGCATGAATTGGCTCAGAATTTGGACTGTAAAGGCTATATCAGGCCTGGTCACAGTTAAGTATATGAGTTTGCCAAGAAGATGTTGGTAAGAGGTAGGATTAGGAAGAGGGTATCCTTTGTTAGAAGAGAGCTTGAGGTTAGATTCCATGGGTAGTTTGAGAGGTTTCAGATTCACCATGCCATATTCTTTTAGAAGGTCGAGAGTGTATTTTTTTTGAGAGACAAAGAAGCCTTTTGGAGATGAGTCTATTTCTAAGCCTAAGAAATATCTCACTGGGCCAAGATCCTTCATGTGGAATGTGTTTGACAGAAGATGTTTAAGGTGAGTGATATGAGAGATATTGTTGCCACAAATAAGCAAATCATCAACATATACCAGGATGAGAGTGATGTGGTTGTGAGAGGAGTGAGTGAAGAGACTGTAATCTGCTTTGGATTGAAGGAAGCCAAAAGAAAGAAGAGTGGTAGATAGTTTAGAGAACCATTGTCTAGGGGCTTGTTTCAAGCCATGGAGGGATTTTTTAAGTTTGCACACTAGATTGTGAGAGGGAGGAGGTGATGAGGTAAGAGTGGAAGTGTGAACTGTGATTCTGCTACCCTTGTGAGTATAACCTTGAGGGAGAGACATGTAGACATCTTCCTCCAAATCACCATGGAGGAAGGCATTCGTGACATCCATTTGGATGGTATGCCATTGATTTAGAGCAGCAACAGCAAGGGTGGCTCGAACAGTTGTCATCTTTGCTACTGGAGCAAAGGATTCTCCATAGTCCACGCCCATTTGCTGTTTACAACCAAGTATGACAAGCCTGGCTTTGTGTCTATCCACACTTCCATCAGCATGAAACTTAGTTTTATAGAGCCATTTGCAACCTATGGCCTTTTTCCCATAAGGTAGGAGAGTGAGATCCAATGTGTCATTGTCTTCCAAGGCTGCTAGCTCCTTGTTCATAGCTGTGACCCAGTGAGGGGAAGTAGCTGCATATTTAAAGAAAATGGGGTCAGGAGTAGTAGTGAGAGTAGCAACAAAGCATTGAAATTGATGGTTGACAGGTTGTAAGGCAAGGTTGGCTATAGGTTGAGATGTTGTAGGAAGGTGAGTAACATAATCATCCATCCATGTAGGTTGAGTGGTTGGTCTGGTGCTTCTTCTAGGTGGTGGTGGTGGAGCTGCAGGGGAGGGGTGAGGCTCATAGGTGGGAGAAGAAGGTGGAGTAGTGTTAGGAGAGTTGTTTTGTGAGGGATAAAGGTCAATATCAGGGCATAGAGCGGTGGTTAGGGTTAGCCGGGTGTTAGGCATTGAAACGAGAACAGGGATGCATGTATTTTTCCAAGGATTGAAGTTGGTATGGAAATATAGTCTCATGAAACTGAAAATCCCTAGATGTAAAGGTTTGATGGGTGGTTAAATTGAGAAGTTTATAGCCTTTTTGGCTGGCAGGGTAACCAAGGAAGACACAAGGTACTCCCCTTGGTGCAAATTTGTCAGTTGTGATGATGGGGTTATAGGCAAATGCAAGACATCCAAACACCCTTAGATGGTCATAGGTAGGTTTATGCTTAAATAAAAGTTCATATGGAGTTTTGTTACCTAGCACAGGAGTAGGTAGACGATTGATGAGATGCACTGTTGTCATCACACAATCTCCCCAAAAAGAGAGGGGCAAGCCTGATTGAAACCTTAGAGATCTTGCAATTTCCAGGATATGCCTGTGTTTCCTTTCCACCCTAGCATTTTGCTGGGGTCTATCAACACATGAGGTCTGATGGAGGATGCCTTTGGATGAGAAAAACTGAGTACAAGAAGAATCATGAAATTCTAAGGCATTATCTGACCTGATGTGTTTGATTTTGCAACCAAAGTGAGTGAGAGCATAGTTGTAAAATGTTTCCAATGTCTGCAGAGAGTCAGACTTGTATTGAAGGAGGTACACCCATGTAGTTCTAGTACAATCATCTACAATGGTGAGAAAGAACCGATACTTTTGCCTTGTGCACACCCTGTAGGGGCCCCATATATCCATATGGATAAGATCAAAAGGAGTGACAGCATGAGAAGAGCTCAGAGTATATGGGAGCTTGGTAAATTTAGCCATAGGGCATGTGACACATACTTGTGTTCTGTCATTTATGAAGGGTTTGACACACTCAATGTATTGAAGTTTACCAAGGGAGGCATGACCAAGCCTATGGTGCCAGAGAGCAAAGGACAGGGGGGCTGTAGAAGATTTGTGAGCTGTGAGACAAGCTGGTATGTGAGAGCAAGAAAGAGAGGTGGTGTCAGCTGTAGGAGAAAGGGTGAGGTAATACAGGCCATGTTTTTGTTTGCCTACAACCTTGATGGTTTTGGTGACTGTGTCTAGGATCATACATTGATCCTTGCTAAAAATAACATCACAATGATTATCTCTGATGAGTTTATGAATTGACAGGAGATTATGTTGAAAATGAGGGACAAACAAGACTTGATTCAGAGTAAGATTATTAGGAAGATGGACTGTGCCAACATGAGAGATTGTACTGGTGGCACCAGTGGGAAGAGTGATGTTAAAGTTGCTAGGAGCATGTGAGGGTTGAGTGAGGTGAGAAAAATGAGCAGTCATATGTTCTGAGGCACCAGAGTCCAGTATCCATTCACCAATTATACTGGTAGCATTATGACATGACACCATGCCTGAGAAATTCTCCAGTTCCTCATCAGTGTCACCACCTTTGTAGACAGCCATAGCAGAAGCATTTGAGGAGGTGGGTAACAGTTTCATAAGTTGTTCAAATTGTTGAGGTGAGAATGTGATGTTGCCATGAGAAGAAGGGGAAGGAATAGCTGTTGTAGCTGCTATTTTGGGAGGATAAGATGGTCTGTTTTAGGTCCATTTTGGTGTTTCAGGCTGTTTATTTTGTGGCTTGAAATTCTGAAAGGGTTTGTGTTTAGGATGGGATTTTGGAAAGCCAATAACATGCCAGCATCTAGTGTTAGTGTGACCCTTTAGACCACACATAGAGCAAACCATGTTTTTTTCAGGATTATAGTTGTTGTTTCTACTAAACATAGCAGAAACATCATGAACAATTCGAGGTATAGTCAGGATTTCTCTCTGACTTTCTTCCTGTTGAAGAACAGCACAAGCTGTTTCTACAGAGGGCAGAGGAGTGAGCATCAGCAAATTACTCCTTTGAGGTCCAAATGACTCATGCAATCCATTTAAAAACTGAAACAACTTACTTTCATCTTGATATCTAGTAATTGTTTCAAGAAGAGTTTTGACATCATCAGTCATGGAAGTAATGGCAGGCAAAACATTCATAGAATCAAGTTCTTCCCATAAACTTCTCATACTTGTATAATAATCATTTATAGATCCTTGCTGTTTTAAAGCATATAAATCTCTATTTATTTTGTATTTTCTAGACCCATTAGATAAGGAAAACCTTTGTTCTAGATGAGCCCAAATATCCTTAGCAGAAGTCAAGTACGTAATGCATTTTTTTACCCGATCCGATAAAGAAGCAAAGATCCGAGGATATTACCATAGAGTTACATGTCTCCCATTGTTCACCTTTGGTAGCATCAGTTGTGGATTTGACCACAGTGCCAAGAACAAAACCTAGCTTCCTTTTGGATGATAGAGCAACCTCCATTGATCTTCTCCAAGATCTATAATCACTGGGTCCAGTAAGTTTATCCACATTAATGGAGTTTGCTCCATCAGACGGATGAATATAAAGTGGACTTTGAGTATCAACTACCATTTTCAGAAGAAATTTTTAGCAGCAGATTTTAAGAGAGAAGATGAATCTTATATTTGCATTTCCAGCTCTGATACCATGATAAGTATATCAGGATCAATGTATAAGATTCAATAGAATTTGAATGGAGAGAAAGAGAGATAAAAGAGAGAGAAATGGAGAGAAGTTTGCAGCTGAACTACTGCCTTTCATTCAGTGTGTTGAACCTGAGGTATTACAGTACTATATATAGGAAGTACAAGAAATAAATCCTAGCATGACTCAGTATAATATAACGGCCATAAAAGGCAGTACAGTACAGGGAATATTCTAGCACATAGGACAAAAAAGATATTTTAGCTAATCATTGAGAGTGACTAACTGAGTACAAGAAATTTTGACAGATATTTCTTAATAGGTGCTAACTTGAGACACCTTTTTCATGTCAAGGTTTAAGCATTACTTTTCGTTTTATATGCTTGCAATGGATGATAGTCTTGAATGTTTGAAGTCTCTATTCAAGCAAGAATATGGGTTAATAAAAAAAGACTACTTGCCAAAAGGTTCACTTATTTTTATTTGGGTTAATAAAAAAGACTACTTGCCAAACGGTTCAGTTATGAATATTAATATCTAAACTGCAATGCATATAACAGTAGGTTTTTAGTTATATGGTACCTTGAGCATGATGAAGTTAATTGCACTAAGTGCTCAAGTTTGTTGTATCGAGTTGGCCCCAAGTTAAGGAAGCCCTTGCACTGTAAAGGGACCTTTTTTCATCGGATAGTGAAGGATTCCACGGCTCAGGTATGCTTCTTATTTCTTTCTTTGTATCTTTTAGTCTTAGTTGTATTCTTATACATCCCTCTGAAGTCTGAAATAGCTTTCTGCATGGACATAAGTTAGGAGTCAGGCGTAAGTTTCTTTTCTACGTCTGTGCATTATAGTTTCAGAATAACCACATAGGAAGCTCATTGTTCTTTTTTTTATCTGGGAGGGGATCAGAAATTGATGTTTAACCCTACGAAATTTGGTCTTCTTGTCCGTCGAATGAAGGTCGCCATAAAGAGCTTAATTAATATTGCTTGGCATTCTTTGTTATCTTATTTGCTTGATCAGTATATAGTTTGTTGTTGGTCTGATCAGTATGGTTTGCTTCCTAGTGATTATTTAGTTTTCTCATTGCTCTTGTCATCTAGAGCTTTAGGAAACGAAGGGGGCAGCATATTGATGGAGTGTGATTATACTTTATTAATGCAGTCATGGTTGGAGTAGCTCCTTAAGGTTCACAAATCTGGTTTTTTATCCGAAGATAATTAAAACATCCATGTGAAACAATAAGCTTTGAGTTTATGTGTGTGATCTATCTTAGAAGCCTCTCATCTAACTATAAATCCTTTGTTTGCTAACATCATTACAATATTCAGATATTAGTGTGGTCAGTGGTTATCTAATGATAATTTGGAGCTTAATTGTTAGTTTGAATGCCAGAGAGTGATTATGCATTCCTATTGTTTTATAAATTGATGCTACTTGAAAATAAGTTTCCATATTGTTAGGCATGATGTATATTATATATTTAAAGTTTTCCCACAGCAATTTATGGACTCAATCAAGGCATGCATGTGTGACGTTCGTGTCATACTCATTTTGATTAACGGGGAGTCTGCCCCTCCCGTTGATGCAAGAAAATGTTTAAGACGAGGAGGTTCATTCTCTCCTTTCCTGTTTGCAATAGGGATAGAGTACCTCAATAGATGCGTGGATTCTTTGTATACAATCCAAAATTTAAAATTCATATTAAGTGAAAAGCTAAAGTTAACTCTTCTCGTCTTGCTGAAGCGTCGCTCTTATTTGCTAGAAGTGAAGTTCTATCTTTGAAATGGTTGTTTCAAGCTTTCAATAAATTCTCTCAAGCTTCTGATATAGAAGCTAACATGGAGATAAGTGAAATATACTTTTGTGGATTGGATCAAGCAGGTAATCTGTTAGGCTTCTGTTGGTCCTTCTAAGGTTCTCTTCATTCTATGAACTTTGCGATTCTTTTATAGTATACCTATTCCAAGTACTGTTTCTTGGCTTTTAAACAAAAAATAGGGATCCAGTCAGCATGCAGTTATGCAGAATGCTAGCCTTCATGTTTTTCATAAATAGCTTTGCCTTTGCGATTAGTGATACATATATCACAGAGATAGGTAAAAATTTTGCCCATCTCAGACACTATATTGTAAGTTTTACATCAAATAAAAAGAACCATCCATTTCTAATCCCACCCTTTTCATATGTGACGAGATATCCTAGGTTTCCTCTTGGAGATGGGGTTAACATAACCCCTTGCTTTGCTATCAAGAAAATATATCAAGCTATTTGTGGCACTTATAAGACAGTCAAGTGGAGGAGACTTCTATGTAATAAGCAGGCACCTATGATAAACTTATTTCTCTTATTGCTAGTTTTGCAAAATAGGTTATGAAAATAGTGCATGTTTTAAGGATAGTGGGTCCGACAGGGGTTTCTAATTGTTTATATAATCAGGATGATGACAAAATTTATCTCTACTAGATTTGTTAAGTGGGACAATCAGAATAAACTTGACATTTTCCAAGCAAGCATGACAATTATGTTGAAACAAAATTTCACCTTAGGGAAGAAAAGTGTTTGCACAACAAATTCTAAAAATTAGGAGCAATATCGTGTTTCCTCATCATACTCATAGACCATCGTGAAGAAATGGGTTGTTTAAAAAATAATAAAATTCAAACCATATAATTGCAATTCACACGTGAAACAAAATTTACAAAAACAGGTAGGCAGAACATAGCATGAATATAATTAAGGTATCAAGAGTCCCAGGCCAAACACTTCTTCAGAAAAAGTAATCCGTGGAACTAAAAGAGATTATAGCTTATATCAAATAGTATTAAAATGCATGTTTGTAGGCTAAGGCATTTTCTAACTTTTTGGAGTCAAGTGGTGATCCAAGAGCCGCAAAGGTATTGAGTTTCGATCTAAAGCTAATCAAGATGCAATGGAGATCAAATAAGCATGATGATATTGATAGTGGTGTGTATGCAAGAGGTACTTAGAAATGTATATGGCGCAAGGAACTTCTTCATGGGATACTAGCTTAAGAAACAATGTACTCCCTCCGTCCCAGAATAGTCTGAACACTTTCCTTTTATGTTTGTCCCAAATTAGTTTGAACACTTCCATTTTTAGCATGGTCCCACTATTAATATATTATTTCTTTTACATATCTTTGGCCCACACTCTACCTTTTATCAATAAAAAGTTACTCAACTTTTTCTCTCCTCTAATAAAAAATACCCCACCAACTCCTATCACATCTACTTTTTAAATAAAATAACATTTGATAACCACACTACAACTTATCACCTTAAACTACGTGTCCCAACAAGTGTTCAGATCTTTCTGGGACGGAGGTAGTAAGAAATTTTCTTTTAAGCTCTATTTCCTAGTTATATTTGATTGTAAAGCTAATGAATATATGTTTACTTTTAGGCTCATTTTTTGAAAACTTTGAGAGCCAAGTATTGTTGTGAGATCTTGAAGGATGAGTCCAACGTGGTCAAACAAGTTATGATGAAGAATGCTAAGGCGATGAAATGAGCGAACGACTTGGAAGAATTTGTATTTAAGAGAAATTTGCCATATCTTTTGTAAGGAAAGAAAGAGATGTACATAAGCGATAGATTATATGACATATTGAGAATTTCATGTGTATAAGCCTTTTTTGAGAATTTTAGTTGTGCATGAAGTGCCATAACAGAGTTTGGTCGATGTAAGACATATTATGCTTTTCATGCTTATAGTAAGAATGATGATTATGGACTAAATTTCCCTTGTGTTCAGATTGTTATACTTTTAAGCCATGAGTGATGTACTTATTTCAAGCCATGTGTGATGTGTTTTCAAGCTATCGGTGATGTGCTTTTAATAAAAGCTCAAGAGGGGACTTGTTGGTTGTTGCATTAATAAATTGTTGTCCAAGATATCCAACAAGACAAATTCATAAGCAACCACATTCATAAGGAGCCATTAACATTCTGCCTCACCGTACAAGGGGAAAGAATACAAATATTCAAATACTAATTTATGAGCTTAGAAGAACTCGGCTAAATATACAAGTAATTTCACTCAATAATGTCGCTAGTCAAAATGTTAGTCTCGATAATTCTCTACGAGATAACAAATTTTACATTCAAGAGAGGAATTCGAAATTCCAAAGTGTTGCTCAACAAAAACATCCTACTAAGTTGACCCTGCATCCTTTTTGCCTCATATTGTTGTAGCAATTGGAACTTCTTCTCCATCTCCAAAAAAAATGAACATATAAGTAGGTGGTGGCACTGCAATAGAAGACGCGAATGGACCGTGTATTAAGGAAATGAAAATGGACACTTTACTCGTTCCTATATTATGGTTTCAAGTTGTTGTGAGCAAAGAATCTGCTAAACGTAGTTGGTGAGTGATTAATATGTTCTGAGGTAAACCTCAAAAGAAAACCAACAAGGGATAAAAAGGAAAAATCATGCCCACACTAAGTAACTTTATTTTGTAGATAACGTTCACTCTCAAAGATACACAAGGGAATGAAGGATCCTCATATTCACTGAATTTTTTTATCAATAAACAAAATCCACTTCATACTTTCATGAAAGTGTTGATAGCAAGAATTCAAAAAGACACCACAAATTTCGGACAGCTCATTGACGGTTGGGATTTAGCAGAATCTTGGCCTTCATTTTCTTCAAATGTTATGGGTGTCCCTGTGATTGCTTCCTAAAAATTATAAAAGTAGCACATAAGAAACAATACCATGTAGGCTTATATGTTTGAACAGTATGAATGATCATCAAGGCCTTAACATAGAATCACAACGATATATGAGTGCTAAATAAATGTAACTCTCCCAGCTGCACAATTCAATTGGCTTTGCAAAAGGGGCTGCAATAATTATCAAAATGAACTAGAATTACTGTGCTAAAGGGGTGCCATAGCCAGTTAGGCCTAATGAATTGTAACATACTATGCACACAACCTCCTCAAGGTAGAGGGCGAAAAGAACACATGGGTTTACCTTTGGGGAAGAAAAGTCTCCGCAGATAACTATTTGAAATATCTCACGAAGATGATGTATATATATGGGATTTAATGTACATGTAGTTATTTTAGGGGGAGGAAAGTGGAGAGAATGGAAGTGTGATTAATTAGGAAAAAAGAACAAAGAAAGCAAAAACCGACAAGGCCGAAATTGGGTCCGCATCACGGGAGTTTTAGTTTTTTTGTGTGTGTTGGGAAAAATTTGGGGATAATATAAGTGGTTGTTTTTGGGTGGAGTAGTTTTCTGGAGAAATATATTTTAGGAGTAAATTTTAGTATGGTATTAAGGTTTTAGTTGATTGATGACTATGTAAAATGTGATGCTTATGCCTGATGAACATTTTGTAATTTCGTATCATTGTGTCTAACTACAAAAGGCACTCATTTCGGAATTAAGGAATTAACCACATTCAAATTATTTAAGTTGACTGAGGTTACTACTGATATTGACATTAAATAAGTCATCTAATTCTCAAAAACCCTCTACCTAAACAAAAATCACTTTCTCTTTGCTTCAGCACAAAGATCTAAACATTTCCTATTTACGCATTGGGGCTGCTGTGGCTGCTGCTTAGCTAAGGTTTGATCATCCATATACAATGAGAAAAAACACAATGATAAACTTCTATAAAGCCACCATCAAACCATAGGTTTGATCATCCATAGTCGGTGATGTACTTTCAAGCTATCAGTGATGTACATTCAAGCCATCAGTGATGTACATTCAAGCAACAACTACTTGTACTCTAGTAGAGATATAGAATGAAGAATTCATAGTATGATCAACAAGTATAGGTTAGTCTCACTGCAGAAGCAAAATACGTAGAGGAATAGGCAAGAGAGAAGGTGGACATACCGAAGACCTTTGTTGATTAAGACCTCCATTAGCCTCAACAATGAAATATCCATTATTTTGTGAGGTTTCTAAAGGAAAAGAGTAGGCCAAAATCATGAATAATTTACAAGAGAAAGTTTAAGAGGACAAAAAACAAGGAAAGTGAGGCATCAAAGATTCTGGTAATGAAAACTGCTTACCCATTCGCATTCCTGCATTAGTAATCTTGCACGGTTTTTCGATTTTCAATTTCTTATACTTCCAGAGAGAACTGCGAGAAAACCATTAACCATGTGTTGTCAAAAGAATAGTAGTCATAAAATTTTTCAGACCTGATCCCATAAATTAAATGCAGCAGTCAAATAAAATCCAAAATCAAGAACATCAGATGTCTACAAAACTAACTCTCAAGTCTGAATATAGACGGAGTCGATGAAATTAAAAACAGAAAATTAGATTGAATTATACATGTTCTGGAAAAGTGTAAAATCATAAACGCTTAGTGAGCAGAAAATTGAATAATAAGCGGAAATAGTTAGAAAAGAGAGAGAGAGAGGTGAGACCTGAATGGGAGGAGAAAAGTCGTTGAGAATGTGGAGGCGAAGGTTGTGGAAGATGTGATGACTAAGGTAGAGAGAACCAGGAGGAATAACGGAGAAGAAGAAGAGAGAAAGAGGGCTAGCACAAAGAATTAAACCAAAAAGGCAATCCATAGTCGGTGATGTACTTTCAAGCCATTAGTGATGTACATTCAAGCCGTCGGTGATGTACATTTAAGCAAATTATCAATAATGACACCATATAACAGCAGAATTGTGCCACATTTAAAATCATTCAATAAAGGCAATCCTTATACCAATTTCATGAAATAGTTTTTAACCAATTAATTCATCAAACTCATTATATCATATTATCATTTTTTACATTAATGAAAGTTTTGAAAGCCATGTATTAGCTAATAGTACCAACTATTTCAATACTAAACTAGCATGATAGTCATCACAAAGTCACAACCTATCACATACGAGAAATCTTTGATTTGAAATTTGATAAACATTTATGATTAAGATTCTTATTATCACATAGGAGAAAGCCAATCATACACCTGCTACTTGTATTATTGGAGTATATATGTTGATTATGGTCTTCCATAGTAGGTTGAATTTCCATGAAATCCTCTGTAAAAGGAACACAATAATTTTAGTTGAAGACACAATAAACAACTTAACTGAAAGAATCACAAGAATAAATTAGATATGCATAGATCACATTTCATGTTTGTGTATGATATTGCCAAAAACCCAACTTCTATATTTATAAGAGATTTAATGTACTTGTAGGTTTCCGATGATGTATATATGGCAAAGATATAATGTACATGAGTTGTATTGGTACACCAAAGGCTAGAAAGCAAACACTAGCCATGCATAATACGTCAAAAGGTGTTAGACTAGAGGCCAAAGCATATTAAGCTAGCTACCTCTTAGATATAGGCTACCCTTCTCGAACCTTCAATTTTCTTCTATTTTAAAGAGACCCTCATGATTATTACCTACTTTGTAGTACTACTCTTCTCAACTACTAACTCTTCTAAACTTTCCATTGCACTTCTCTCCCTACACCTCTATTATAAGATTTTCTTTCTTTTATATACTTTTCTTAATCAACTTGTTTCCTTCTATCCAATATAAATTCCTAACTTGTACTTAATAATGTCCTTGAGATTTAATATACTTTTAGTGTAGCACTAATGTACATGTAGTAAATATATGATGAATATGTTTGTCTTACACAAAATGTTAAATGTCAAACAGAATACAGAGCCCATATTTGTCTTATAAATAAGAATGTCTTGATATATATAGCTCAAGACATATAGGGCTCAAAATTAATGTCAACAATAGATATTTCAAACTAATCTAAGACAAATAAAAAAATGATTATGAAACTAATTGAGTAGTTAATTAAATAGCTCAGTGCCTCGTACTCAAATCTTGACTACCAAGATACCAATGATATCATATATTATTGGGCTTTCACCTTTGATGGTTATGTGATTTTAAAGTGACACCGTGCAGTGTGCACCCAATTTACATAAACCAGGCAGGCTTTTACATAAATATAACAAAAAAAAAGCTCATGATTTCTGTCCCGTGGTGTTAGGTGAAGAAGGAGATATGCTCTGTTAAATGTTAATGAAAAAGCTCCAATATTTGTCACAACTCAGTCACAACTCACAAGTGCTTTTTTTTAAACAAGTACTATACTAGTAGAAGTATTATTTTCTCATCGAATCAGTGATTGATAAACAAAACACAACATCAAAAAGAGAGAGATGAATTCATGAGTGAAAGTGGTGGTGTTCATAAATGAAGATGATTGTGAGAGACATGATGTTGCAGACCAAAATTGCTGCAATTCGACTTGCTCATTCTAGTATTCTTTCCAATTTCTATTTTCATGTCGAAATTATACACATAGAGCAACAAATTATACACGTTTAGCCATGGCGGAATATCAAGAACAACAAATTTCATTGTTACTAATTAATATATCATAATAAAAATTTTGATCAGAGAGCTAATTTAACAACAAACTTGGAAAACAGATTTAAAGCAATCAAAATTTTGTTTAGGTTTGAGAATTTCGTACCTGATGATGATTGAATTGAACGATTGAGCAGCACCAAAATTTGATGAATTGAACGATTGAGCAGCACCAAAATTTGATGAATTGAACAAACTTTTGATGGATGAATCAATCGATGAAGAGAGAAAAGTTTAGATTTTTGCTCGCAAACAATCGATCGATGAAGAGAGAGATGGGTTTTCAATTTTCCCTCATTTAGCTGTTGTTTTTCACACTTAGAATTATCAATTGAGCGAAAAGTTATGGGTTTGGTTATTAGAGCTTGGGAAAATCGCAGCCCTTAGGTTTCCATGATCTTAACGGTTGTGATTTATTCTCACATATTAATCTGTTCTCACATAACTCTTCATTCTCACCGGATCCCGACTCTATGTTTTTTTAAAAATTTGGTAAGATAAATTACATTAACGTCCTCTCACTGGACACCTAAATACAACCTACCCCAAAGCCCCCCAAACCTCCCTGATGAGAATCGAACCCACAACATGTGGGTGGAAGATGAAAGGGCTTACCACCCTTCCACTCCCTCATTCTCGGATCCCGACTCTATGTATATATATATATATATATATATATATATATATATATATATATATATATATATATATATATATATATATATATATATATATATATATATATATATATATATATATATATATATATATATATATATATATATGTATATATATATATGTATATATATATCGAGACGAATCTTGAAAGATTTTAATAACTATCATATTTATCCTTATGTATATCATGGTTAGTTGGTCACAAGAGAGTATTTGAATAACCAAATATATTGATTACTAAACAACAGACAAAGTATAATATAACAACTTATAGCACTCTCTATACTATTAAAAAAAATAGTATTCACTAGTTTATATAAATAGTTAGAAAGTGTAGTACATTTTAAATATTAATGGACACACAATTTGCAGAAAAGCCTATATGAAGTTATTCAGAAGGAGCCATATCATTGGAGGAAAAGACAAAAAAGGACCTTTGATTGTTATTACTGTCGTGCTGCCGCTTTTTTCATTTTACAAATTGGAATCACTTCTATCTCAAAGAAAGAAGATTGCTTATTTGCTTTATACTCAGAAAAATTTAGCACGATAAGAGTATCTCTAGACTCTAATGATAGCTTATTAATTAGAAAGTGGAAAATATTCGGAAGATCAATTAATTAGAAAATGATACCTTGTATTGCAAAAAGAAATGCTTGATTACTCCATAGTCAACTGGGGTTTTTGGTGGTGGTGGAGGGGGATGAAGCCAGTTTAAGCAAGATGAGACCTCTTATAAAACTTTACAGCTAATTATACACATGATACTAAAGCGTAGAAGAATCAAATGTTACCTGAAATTAAAAAAAAAAAACTGCATAAAGTTTGAAGTACTGATGTTCATTCTTTAGACCATAAAAAGGGTGTCTTATTTCAGTACTACTACTAACTAATAAATCATTGGTTAAACTTTCAATGGTTTCACTGTTGCCAACTTGCCATATAGTAATAATCAATAGACGGCAAGCCAAACCCATCTACAATAGGTGGGTATCTATTCAAATTCAAAATTAAATCATGCTGATCCTAGAATAGACGGCAAGCCAAAAAAATCAATGTAAAAACGATATGAGTTAAACGATTGAGAAAGAGTACTTGTAAAAGGTTTTATTTTTACCCTGTTTACATGATTAACAATAAGATTGGACAGCTTCTTATTTTTAATGTACAGAACTAATAGAATCCGACTCGACTAAATGAAAAAAAACTGATTTGATTTAAACAAAAATGAAAATTGGATTCGAAGAAAAGTTTTATGCTCTAAGTAGTTATTCTGATCAATCTATACGAGTACTGTGATCACTGCACAAGGTCGTAATTTTTGGGTTACATAGTGGCCATTGGCCAAACAATTAATGCACTTTCATGTTCGTTTGGTTTAGAGGTAATATACTCAGTTGCTACGACCGAGAGGTTATACCTTATACGTCCAGTTTTTTTTTTTTATAATAGTGTGTAGATATAGTTACATATAAAAAGTGGTGATGTAGATGAAAATCGCCTTTCAGGTATTGGGTAACATCTGCGGAACTTTATCATTTAAACTCGTCGATATCGGTCAATCACTAAGATATCTAATATATACTTCCTCTATTTTTTAGTTGCAACATTTGTCTTTTCACATTTACCGAGACACTTATTTGAACGTTAATATCTCATATTGGGTGTAAGTAAAAATTATAAAAATTTGATATTTTGAATCATCGCATTGAGACGAATCTAACAAGACCCCACTTGACTATGTTTTCTCTTATATAATGGTGTGAGATTACTTAATAAAGTTGGTTGATGAATAGTGCCAAAAAGCAAATGTTGCAACTAAAAAAACAGAGGTAGTATGAGTTTTCCTCTCTCATGAGCTTGACCCGCAAAATTGGACTGAGTTTGGACCTTGATGAGAATTTGGTGTCTAGTTATCTCCTAATCATTTAACTCTTTCCATCCCTAGCTCTTAAGCTTCTCATTTCTCTCCTTCAAAGTCGAAGTTAAGAATATTTGACAACAACATTTCTCCAATATATATACCTATAATAAAAGTTCTTCACCCGTTCTATATTATTTGAAAAGTTTTTATTTTTACACTATTCACACACTTACTTTGACCAGTATTTTGTGTATTCTACATAAGAAAATATATAGTCATGTAGAACCTTGTTAGATTCACATCAACGTCAAGTTTCATATCATCAAATTATTATAATTTTTACTTATAGGTTATTAGAGATATTAATGATTAAAATTACACATAGGTAAGCGTGCATGGGAGGCATGTTTCAAGTAACATGAAACAGAGAATATATATATAGTCATATTTAATGTTGTTAGATTAAATTTATATCACCGAATGGACGCCCCGGGTGTTAGATAAGCACTAAATATATTTCCAGAAATGGTATAAATCTTAGAATGAATTCCAAAATCACGTGTCAATCGGTATAATTAATGTTTAGATTCATTTAATATTTCCATTTTTAGTTATCTTATGTAACGCTCGAGGGGACGCTTGTTAGCTTTTGCCTTCATATTATTACGCTTTAAAGATTAATACAAAATTGTATGTTAGAAACTGTCATAAAATTGGATTAAGCTAATAACTTATTTAAACTTTATGTTATATCGGGTGAAAGAAAAAAATAATTTTAAAAATTATTGGTGCAGAGAGTTGAAGGTTC
Source organism: Beta corolliflora (assembly GCA_947648045.1). Lineage (NCBI taxonomy): Eukaryota > Viridiplantae > Streptophyta > Magnoliopsida > Caryophyllales > Amaranthaceae > Beta > Beta corolliflora. The sequence continues at coordinate 229,692 of CANSZD010000967.1, forward strand.
GCGGTTTAGATTAATGCTTAGCAAAAAAACAATGATAACAAATCACTCTCTCCGGATCGCTATGCCATGCATGTTAGATTAGATACATGCACCTGATGCACGTGGAGGATGACTTGAAGGAATGGTATGTGGTGAAGTCAGTTTATATTACTTTTTGACCCGACATGTGTGGAATATAATAATAAATCATGAACATCTCTTGACTACCTATACAATTATACATCTATATAAAGAGTTTGAGTCAGTACTCAAATGATCTCATCTTATACTATATAATAAAAACTACCTAGTACGTACTAATTAAAGCAGTTGCCATTTTCGTAAGATCAGTAGACTTGCGAAATGGCTGTTCCAAAGATGTATTTTGGTTGTTTGTTTGTTCTGTTGTTAGCTATCGTGATGATAGAGGCAGCGAACGACCACCATGCTACAGCAAGATGTACTATCAAAAAATACAAGATGTGCTATAATTTAGAGCATGATTGTCCTGAGTATTGTCCTTTTAGGTGTGAAGTGGATTGTGTTTCATGCCAGCCATTCTGCACTAAATCGTCAAATGGCGGTTACTTGGGGACTCAATATGATCCATCATCATCTTCCTCTTCATCTTCGTCATCTTCTTCTTCATCTTCATCCTCGTCATCATCTTCATCTTCGTCATCGTCGGGAGCTTCGTCTGCAGCGTCAGGAGCTTCATCTGCAGCGTCGTCAGGGGCTTCATCGGCAGCCTCAGGAGCATCATCTGCAGCAGAGTCAGGAGCTTCATCAGCAGCGAAGTCAGGGGCTTCATCAGGAGCTTCATCTTCAGCCTCAGAAGCATCATCTGCAGCGAAGTCAGAGGCTTCTTCAGCAGCGTCAGGAGCTTCATCTGCAGCGAAGTCAGAAGCTTCATCGACAGCTTCTTCAGCAGCTTCTACAGCATCATCTTCGTCGTCATCATCGTCTTCAAATAATGGTAAAAAAGAAGGTGATGATCACCAAGGAGGTAAAAAAACAGACGACAGTAACACGGGAGTTAACAAGGATGATAAAACAAAAGGTGAGAAAGGAGATGACAATAATTCAGGATCAACACCTTCTTCTAGCACATCAACTCCACCCCCATATTATCCTACAACACCCTCAACCCCACCATCATCACCATCTCCAACTCCTACCCCTCCAAAACCAACTCCTTCGACACCATCAAACCCGCCATCAACACCATCTCCAACCCCTCCTACCCCGTCAACTCCACCATCATCACCCTATCCAACACCTCCCACGCCTTCAACACCGTCTCCCTCTACCCCTCCTAAATCTCCCGGTGCTGTCTCTCGAAACAGGGTTAGATGCAATAATAAGCTTTATGGACAATGTTATAATCAAGAGCATGTATGCCCTGCCAGTTGCCCTACTTCGTGTCAAGTTGATTGTGCCTCTTGCAAGCCTGTTTGCAGTAAGTCTTATATTACTCCCATAAACTATTCTACTTCCTCAATTCTCAATTACTTGCAATACTTTGACCAAAAAGGTGAGAGCTTTTTGGTCAAAGTATTGCAAGTAATATGGAACACAGGAAAGTATAAATTACATATATAATTTATATTTTCTTTATTAGTAGTACGTAGTATATTTTGTTTAGAGTTTAACTAGATTTATACTGCTAACCAATTGTTTTTGTTTATTGTATGTAATAGGTTGTGACTATCCAGGAGCAGTTTGTCAAGACCCTCGTTTCATCGGGGGAGATGGCATCTCCTTCTACTTCCATGGTAAAAGAGATAAGGATTTTTGCCTTGTGACTGACCCTAACCTCCACATAAATGCACACTTCATAGGAAAAAGAAACGAAAACATGACCCGTGACTTCACTTGGGTTCAGTCCATTGGAATTCTCTTCGACAACCATCGTCTCTTCTTAGGCGCAAGAAAGACATCCATATGGGATGACGCCAAAGACCGCCTCTCGTTGGCTTTCGATGGAGAACCCATATCTCTCGAAGAAACTCTAAGTTCTCGATGGTCATCAACCTCCATGCCACATGTGACCGTAACACGAACTCGTGACACTAACAACATTATCGTTCAAATTCAAAACAAACTTAAGATCACAGCCAAAGTAGTGTGTATTACCAAGGAAGATTCTACGGTGCATAACTATGGCATAACCAGCGATGACTGTTTTGCTCATCTCGATCTCGGATTTAAGTTTTATTCCTTGACCGGAAACGTTGATGGTGTACTAGGAAAAACATATCGAGATGATTATGTTAGCCGAGTGAAGATGGGAGTAGCCATGCCAATTATGGGGGGAGAAAGAGAATATGCAACTAGTAATATCTTTGCCACTGATTGCTTGGCTTCAAGGTTTGATGGTGGTCAAGAAGAGACTTCAATGGGGGCTTTGGAGTTTGATAGCATGAACTGTGCTGGTGGGATCAGGGATGAATGGGGGTGTTGTTTGTAAGAGGTAACTCAATATATCTTAAAGATCATGCAGGAAGTTTAAATTTATTATTTAATATAAGTAATTGTAATAATAAATAAGAAGCCATGCAACTTTTGGCTTCATTATTTAAATTTTGTGATAAAAATCATGATAAACTATAAATATATATACAAAATTTAATTTATAAATTTCTTATTTGATTTATATTTATATAAATATATTATTAGCTGTGGAATACAAACCTGCATATATAGAGACAAAAAGGTTATGGTACGGTGAAAATGTGAGAACAATTTTTTTTTTTGAATGGGTGAGAACCATTCTTATACATCTATATGTGGATTCGTACTTTTTTTATAATAAAAAAAGGGGGAGAAGGAATTTATACATAGTACAGGGAGATGTTGTAAGACAAAAAAAAAGGGGGAAATTATGCATGTGAGCTTTTACTAAGAGAGGTTTGTTTCATTATTAATACTTAGGTGGTTTTAATTCCTTTACTTGCTAAGAGATGGATTTTCCATGTTGAATTATGCATTTGTCATTCTATTTAAATTTAACCAACAAAGGTACAAGTTGGCTAGCAAGTAGCATAGCCTGGGGAGAACCATTCTATACAGCATAACAACAAGATTATTTGTCAATATCAATACAAATACTTATTAAGTAAAGCTTAGTCGAATGATTGAAATTGCACCTCATAACTTTAAGGTCATGGGTTCAATGGTCCAAGTTTCACTAGTATGAAAATTTAGAAGAGTGATTTCCTTATCCTCCTCCATAGTAAAGGTGTCTAGGCTTAATTGGGGGATGCCCATGCATATACTTCTCTGTTTCTATAATATTTGCAATATTTTGACTTTTACAATATTCATATACTTGTTTTAACCGTGAATTTGTGAGTTGTGACTAATATCAGATAAGTGTTTGATGTATCACAAATTCACAATATACATTTACAAGCTTTCAACTTTTCATAAATCACAAATAAAATCTTAAATATAAAAATGGTCAAAGTTGTGTTTTGAAAACATAAAAATCAAACTATTGCATCAATTAGAAAATAGAATAGTTACATATGGGGATTCATCTTATGGGTGATCTCTTACCAATGAGCATTACAATTTACACCCTCCAGCTTTCACTTTATCCTTTCGGCGACCAAGTCTAATTTACTCCAGCATGATCAATAAAGAATACAAACTCTTTTGAAATAAAAAAAAAAAGTTGAAATGACTTCACGTGGCGCTCTTCCTTAGGGTGTTTTAGTTCATGTAATCCACATACAATAAAAAAAATTAATAAATGCATTGTATAAGATTTGATCCCATAATTTCAAGCTTATATGCTAAAGTATTAACCACTAAATCAAATGAAATTTAATTAGTGTTATCATTTTAAAGTGAAATATTAATAAATGAAAATTATAAGCACTCGTGGCGTAGCCCTGGCTTAAGAATAAGTAATTATATTATAATGAGGACAAAAAAAATTACGTATTGCATCAATGCACAGTTGATTTTAAGTGTTAATTAATTATTATTTGATATATGTATCATATATTCATACTCCCTGCGTTCCTTATTGATGTTCATATTTTGAATTGTACATTTGGCAATGCACATATTTGACTATAAATATATGTAATTATGTATTTGTAAAATTATAAAAATTCAATTCTATTATGGTAAATTCTAGATGGTACCACTGTACTTTTGACTTTTCCATTTGGTACCCATGGATTCTACATGGTACCACTGTAGTTTGGACTAATTTTCTAGCGTAACATTCCGTTAAATAAAAGGTTAGTTGGAGGTTAATTAGGGTTGGGGGTTTGCCTCGTTTTGCGTGCTTCGGTTTGTATACCAGGAAAATTGATTGGTTAAAGTTTTAGGGGGGCGCTTTTGCTCTCAAGGGTTAATTTTGAGGCCGAAATTGGGAAAAAACCGAAAATGTCTCGGTTTGCGCAACAAAAAAGAACAACTAGTCTTTATTCACACACAAAATGAGGTGTTTTTGGTCTTTTTTGCCAATTTCGACTTCACAATTAAAACTCAAGGGATACAATGGCCCCAAAAACTTTAACCGAGCTTTTTTTCGGCACCGACACGATAACTGAGATATTCAAACGAGACAAAACCTAATCCTATTTAACCCCCAACTAACTTTTTTTTAACGGAATGTTATGGTAGAAATTTAGTACAAAGTACAATGGTACCATGTAGAATCCAAAATAAATTTGGTTACCAAATGGAAAAGCCAAAAGTATAGTGGTACCATGTAGAATTTCCCTATTATATATTCAAGTACTAATTAAGACAAATCAAACAATACCTTACATAGTTACATGACTATGCTTTTTCTTATATATTGAAAAAAATTTAGAAGATTTTATGTTATTCCAAATAGTGTCAAGGTTCCAACTAGGAAAATCAATAAGGAATGGAGGAATGTTGCAAGTAGCAATATTAATTATTAATTAATAATCATACCATGATACCAAATAATAAATTTAATGAATACGAATATTTATCTCACAAATTGGAATCACTTAAACCTCAAGGAAAGACGGCTAATTCTTTTGACATGCAGCAAAAGGCTTACATCATTGAACACGACCTTGGCTTATTAATAAAGTTTGTTATCATATATACATTCATATCTGCGGAATCTAAATCAGATGATTAAAGAAATGAGACTTTATCTTGCAAAAAGAAATGCTTAATCAGTTTCTAGTCGACTGATCAGGTTTTGAGGTGTAGACGTGTAGTCGAGGGATCAATGCAATTTAAGCGAGTTCACTTGGTGTTTGATTCATAAAGTGGTATGGGTTTGGAATCAAGAATAATGGAACCAAAGTGGTATAGGTTTGGAACTAGATACCTAGAGGTGTCAAAAACTGGGCTGACCCACGGGTGAACCCGCATGCGACCCGGACCCAACTTTGTTCCGAGCCGAGAGTGGTCGGTTGGAAAGCCGACTCATTCCGACCCAGTGTCCACCCATGCCCAGTTGAACCCGTGGAATTGGTAACCCAACCTGAACTGGGCCGACCCAGGTGGACCCGTGGCCAGTTGCACCCGTGAACAACGACTCAGACCCAACCTGTTTCCGACCCAAAACTAACCCGCACCCAACTTCACCCGCCAACGACCCAGTTAAACCCACCCAGTTATCACCCAACCCAGTTGTGACCCCGACCCAGTTAGACACCGACCCAGTTGTGACCCAACCCTGTTACCACCGACCCAGTTACCACCCGACCCAAAACCATTCCGACCCAATACAACCCGACCCAAAAGTTCCGACCCATTTTTCTTCCTCTCAGCACATGCTATGACCTATAACCTATGACCAAACATCTTCAATAGGCCCAGTTCAGCTTGGGGGCCCAAATGTTCAAAAACCCAAATGTTCTAAGCATTCAATACTGTACTTCTTTTCCCCTCTATTAATACTCTTATACTCTCCCCTAAAAAAATACTCTTATACTTGTGTAACTGCTTGTCGTGTTTTGTGTGGAAAGGGATTTTCCATTAATGTGTGTGCTTACATGGTTCTATGATACTTTGTTATTAGGGTCTGAGATTATTATGATCGTAATTTGTGTGCTAACATTATATTGTAAATTTGTGTCTTTTGTTGATTTACTTACACTAGAGGAAAAAAGTCCAAGGGCTGCGGTCAAAAGGAGCCCAAGGGCTGCGTTTTTTGACCGCAGCCATTAGACTAGCAGCCCTTAGCATTTAGGAAAAACTTTTAACCGCAGCCCTTAGCACGTTAAGGGCTGTGGTCAGGGAAAAAAGCGCAGCCCTTGGTGGGTTAAGGGTTGCGGTTTTAGCCCTTAGCCGCAGCCCTTAACTCACCAAGGGTTGCGGTTTTTGCCATGACCGCAGCCCTTGTGACCCAAAAAAAATAAAAATAAAATTTTTTTTTTTTTGCTTTTTTTAGTCCTAAATGTTCCCAAACAGTTATACATATATAAAAGTATCATTTTTCATTGTAAATTATGTTTTTTACACAAATATAGATTACATTAAATATGTAAAGAACATGATACAAAAATAGATTACAAGTGCCCTTCTCCTTCATCTCCAAGCCTCAAGTGCACTGCTAGTGATCCTTGAAATTGAAAATGTGACAACTAATAAGTCTTCCATCAGAGTGGTAACCCAGCACAAAGTCTAATGAAAGAACAACTTTAGAAATAATGATTCAGACACATTAAATCAATTAATGTCTCACGTACCTGTGAGCTCTGTACTTCATATTTGAACTTAGCTAAGTTAGCCTCCTGCATCATCTCAAACTACAAAGAACACATAAGCACTAGAGTCAGGAAGACCTCTAGAAGAACACCACATATAATCAAGATTTTGAGCAAAAGCTTCAACTGCAGAGGTTTGCCAAGAGCAAGTAACAAAAATCATTTACACTCTCATATTTTCTAACTTCTAACTATCTCAAGAGCCATCTGGTGTTGATGGCTACTAATCTTTCAGATACAACATTTAAATAAGTGAAAACTGAAATCCTTGGTTCTGGCATATTGATCATCTATTTTCAAAAATAACATATGATGACAATCATTTACTAATACCGAATGTACAGCTAACAGGCATCAAGTATTCGCTCACCATCCAAAGGCAGGAGAAAATTTCTTGTTAGATTTAATAGAACAAGATAAAGTTAATCTCCTGTTCAGAAAATTATAGAGTTCATTATTTAGATTAGTTTTAATAGTAGAATTACCAATGAGATTAATCTTTATATTGATGTTCTGGTGCTTATTTAGAGGTACATTTTCAATATGACTATAATAAAAATTCAACAATCTACTACAAGTTGTTCTTGGTCTAATGTTCAATAGGGGAGTTTCGATGAACACAGAGCTGACTTCCTAAAACATTGTATGACCAGAAGATGAAAAACAAGCCAAGGATCCATTATTGGAGTACCAAACATAATCATCCACCCACTCTCTGAAAAGTAGAATCAATTAGTCCTGCATAATGCAGCACAACTAATGAACCTAGGAAGACTCACTATATTAAGTGTAGAATGATACTTCATTCAATTCAACAGTCTAAAACTTTACGAGATTCAGACCTATGAAATTTATTTCACATACTAAATTTGAGATTTACAAATTTGTGCTGGTTTCCTTTGTCTATATCATGAAGTGTTGGCAGCTACTAAAAATCAACCAATTGACCCAGCTTATAACATTGCAAAGATAGATCGAAGTAAACTACCTTGGACATCCACTCAGTAACCTCCTTAACTCCACGATGCTGAGATAGCGCAACCAAATATATCTCCATTCCATTACACGTGCTAAGCACATCAGCCTCCTCAATCTGGTTTAAGTTGCATATTCTTCAATTGCTCTAGGCCATTCAGCTTCTGGAACGGTAAGCTTCTCACGCATTTCTACAGGGCAAGTATGAATGCTGAGACCTATAACAACAATCTTTGCTCCTTTCCTCGGTGTAACCTCGAAGAATAACAATTACAAAAAATTAGTCTGTTTCATCATTTAATTTAAATGGTCATATTTTCTCAAAAATTGTTGCACAACCTTTTTTCTCCGATAGTTACCGCACGAAACAAATAATAGAAATAAGACTCCAATCATAGTATTGCGTAAAAGCTTAAAAGAACTCACAAAGTCCTCATAATTTAGCTGACTGATAATACAAAACGTTGAACACAATTACAAAAAGTGTAAATCTGGTAAAAGAAAGTATCCTTTTCAGATAAAAAACTCCAACTCTTTAATCTTTCATAAAAGTATTCTCCCAAACATTACCAATACTAGAAAGCCAGGTATACTAAATTAGTTGTTAAAAATTGGTGAATTTTCCAGCGGTTATAATCAAACCGTTTTCCGCAATCAAATTCAAATTGAATAAACTCGTTACAACAACAAATGCAAGTAAAAAGCGCAAAATTCAACAAGAATGCGCAAAATCAACAAATTGAGGCAATAATTGCAGACATGAAAACCGCATTGAAAATTAAAAATGAGCTGAAACTTAAACGTGGTATCTTATCTGATTTTAGTTTCTCTGAATCTATGTCTTGTTCTTTGTGCAAAATTGTATTTTTCCTTATTTGATATCAAAGCATAAGTGTATATCCTACAAGAAGATTTCCCTTTCTTTTTCGAGGGCAAGAAACACGGATCATCCCTTCGGTTAATAGAGCTACGGAGAGCGGGATCTAAGACATCGGCAAGGTTCGTTGCTCCACGAACAATCACGGCAGAATTGCTTTGTCAAAACCATCCATTTCTGCAAGGCACGCACTCATTAACCAAATGATGACGCATTCGGAATTGCGGCAACGATTGAAAAACACTCGGTAAAAACTTACGGTCAACAATTTGGTTTAGTGTCTGCTCTCGTTCATCATTGCTCACGATACGAAATTTGCCGTCACGACTTTTAGCAACTGCATCTATCTGAAAAGAACCACCGAATGGTCTCAATAGTTACACCTCAACAGTTTCACAAGATGATCATAAATTCCAAGTACTATTACACGATTATGAAGTCAGTCTAACCTCATCAATAAATATGATTGATGGAGCTTCTTTCTTTGCTCGAGCAAAGAGATCTGGCACTCGAGATGCTCCTATACCAACATAGAGTTCAACAAATTCACTAGCAGAACAACTAATGAATGGAACTTCAGCTTCCTCAGCAACAGCCTTTGCCAAAAGTGTCTTGCTCGTCCCTGGTAGACCAACCTGCAAGACAAATTAAGCCTATTGTTTCCATCAACAAGATCAGACGGGGAATGATGAGCAATAGCAGTCTCATATTCTACACCTAGTATCACTAACTGTTTCAAAATCACATCAATCAGAATGAAATATAACACATTAAGAAAGAATGACAATAAAGTATTCCGGGATCAAGGTTCTATTGTGATATGAGATGCTAAACTACACATTAAACATGATATTTCCCCCATTTCTTAATACTAGCAACAAATTCCTTTTTGTCTATGCCATCAGCCAATATCGACAAATTAAAGGAAGAGGATTGTCTATGCCATCAGCCAATAAGTAATGAACATGGTCTGTGAACTAAGAATGTTGCAAATTATATATGTTTTTATAAAATATCTCACAAGCTATACTGTACAATTCATCATAATGATAATAACTCATCCTTTTTAAGCAACATGTTGTTCAAAAATACAAACTTTCATCTCAGAATCTGAAGAAATTGAACACCAACGACACACAAAATCAACCGAAAATTCGTAGTATAAACAACCAGATATTGGGACAAAAAAACCCTTAAAAACCCATGAGAAATTAGATCTTAATTCTAGCAAATTCGAAAAAGTATCACAAGATCTAAAACAAATAGCAAATAAACCCATAATCTAACTAAAAAGAACTGAAATTTCATGGAAATTAAAGATAAAATTGACTAACCCTTGAAATATAAAGCCAATAATCGAAATGGTGTAAAACTCTACGAGGGAGATGGTGTTGATTCAACGGCGGCGAGAGTAGGCGTCAGTCAGGTCAGCGTGGTGGAGTGTCACCTTCGTCGATCAAAAATTCGTCAACATTCTCTCGAATCTCCTCCTCTTTCTCCGCGAAATGTCGGAAACCCTAACCCTAACATTGTCGTTTGAATGAACAAAAGGAGTGACGGAAGCGCAAGAGAAGAGTTAGGGTGAGAGAAGCTCCGGCGAGCGAGCGGCGGCGGAGGGTGAGGAGAGATGCGAAGAGAGAGAGAGAGAGGGGGGAAATCGGGACTGGGGAGAGTGAAGAGCGTTAGGGAAAATATTTGATGTGAGTTTGCGGGAAATCTCGCCCAATTGAATTTTTGGCCCAATGTAGAACTAGGCCTATTAGGGGCTGCGGTTAGCCCAAAACCGCAGCCCTTTTTAGTAGGGGTTGCGGTCATCTCAAAAACCGCAGCCCTTTATCGCAGCCAGTAATTTAAGGGCTACGATTAATGTAAAAACTGCAGCCCTTGCATCGCAGCCCTTGCGTTTTTTTCCTCTAGTGTTAGTTATTAAGTAATTATGTAGGCATGTCAATTACAACAGCATAAGATATTGAATTTGAAGGGATATTGGAGAGAATAAGACAGGTAAATTAGGAAAAATAGAAAACTCTTATATTCATATACTTCAATGTTTACAAAAGAAAAGATCAAGTACACTTACAAATGAATAATGTAAATAACAAAATGAGTAAGCCTAAACTCTAAAATAACAAAATATATACAAGTATTGAACTAATTAGAGTATTGAACTAATACTCTAATTATTAGACGTGTCAACAACAGCAACAACAACGGACCAGTAGCAGCAGCAACAACAACAACAGACGCCGCCGCAGCAGCGGCAACAATAAGGACCGCCAGCAGCGCAGAAGAACAACGGACCACCGAGCAGCGACGGTAGACCACCGGCAACGGCGCCATCGAAGACGTAAAGCAATGCGGCAGAACAACGAGCCAACAACAGAAGAAACAACAGCATATGGTAGAAAACACCAAAAAAAAACTCCCAAAGAAAAAGAAAAGTAGCAGCAACAGCATAAGTGTCAATTTTAAATAAGTAAATATTGCAAAGATAATAAAATTAAATTTACTTTTAAAATCAGTAATGGCTCTCAGGTACACAAGTTGACCTCATCATCGAGCACTCGACTCTAATTAACAACACAACTTCACAACACAAGAAAGCCAGCAAAAGTAACACGAGCATCCACAATTATTTGTCTTTTAAACAATACCAAACCAATTTTAACAATCAAGTGCATATCATGTCCAATAAGACAAAAGAAAAGTAGCTCCACATCGTGACACTTAGGGCAAAACATGTGTGTAAAGTAAAATGTAGCCAAAAAGAGTCGCAAACAAGTCAACAACCAATGATCTTTGCGCAAGGGACATTTATTAAGCAAAAAGATATAGAACTAAACCAAACCCAATAATTTTGTTAAGGGTTTATAATTTTAGGGTTAGGGTTAGGGTTAGGGTTAGGGTTTGGGTCTAGGGTTTGGGTTTGGGTCTAGGGTTAGGGTTTGGGTTTAGGGAAACCCACAACACATCAAACCAACCCAGAACACAACAAACCCAACCCACAACACAACAAATTAAACCAAACCCAGAACACAAACAAACCCCAAACACAAACAAACCCCAGCACACAACCAACCCACAAACACAAACCCATAAACAAACACAAACCCAGAACACAACACAAACCCAGAACACAACCATCAAACATTTTCAATAGGCCACAACACAAGGCCAGAACAACAACCATCAAACAACCACCATCAAACAACAACCATCAAACAACAACAGCAGCACAGATTAAGGAATTAAATCATAATCAATATCAGTAGGCTCGGTCTCTTTAACAACTTCAAGAGACTCCTCATCCTCAATCTTAGAATAACCAAAGATCCAATTTTGGCAAGTCACAAGAGCCTCAACATTTTTGGGCAGTAAACGCGTGCGATACTTTGTTAAAATTCTGCCCCCCATACTAAATGAAGACTCGGAGGCCACAAATGTAATAGGGTTAGGGTTTAGGATTTAGGGTTTAGGGTTTAGGGTTTAAGGTTTAGGGTTAGGATTTAGGGTGGAACCCTCAACATTAACCCTAAATAGAATCCCTAAATACTAAATAGTAACCCCTAAACACAAAACCCAAAAATACAAACCCAAAACAGAAACCCAGAAACACAAACCCAGAAACACAAACCCAGAACACAAACCTAGAAACACAAACCCAGAATACAAGCCCATAACACAAACCCATAACACAAGCCCATAACACAAACCCAGAACACAAACCCAGAAACAAAACCCTGAAACACAAACCAAAATACAAATCCAAATACAACAAATGAAACCCTAAACACAAACCCAGGCACAAAACCCTAACACAAACCCATAATTCCATAAACAACAAATTTAACCCGATTACAAACCAGACACAAAACCCGAATACAAACCCAGACACAAAACCCTAACACAAACCTAGAAACTTAAACACAAACTGACAAACATGAACAAAAGCAAAATAAACCTAAATCCTAAATAATTAAGATATAATTTTAGATCTCAAAATAAACTTCACAAACGTATTATTATTAACATGATGTAATTAAAAACTAATATACATTATACAAGATAATTAAAAACTAATATACAAGATAATTAAAAACGAACACATAATTTCAGATCGCAACATAAACATATATTAAAATCAAAAAACTAAATAATTCATGCATAAATTTTTTTGCACAAACCCTAAAATTCCAGATCTGACATATGACAAAAAAAAACATGATATTCCAGTAGATCTGCAAATCTGTACCAGCACATATCCCACAATCACAATCAAGCAGATCTTCACCTAATTCTAAAAAAACGAAAATTAAAAGACTTACCTGGTTGTGACATAGCGTTTTTAAAAATTAAATTTTTGCTTTTTTTTCCCCCCAGATCTTCAATTTGTTACCTTTTTTCTTCAGATGCACGCCTTTTTTCTTCAGACCGTCACCTCTTTCGTCAGTTCCTTGCCTTTTTCCTCAGATCTTCACCACAAACCTCAACGTTCTTTAGAAAAATTGATAGAGAAAGGGAGAAACTGAGAATTTTACGGTTTTTTTGGGTTTTGATCGGAAATTGAGAAAAGGGCTGAGAATTTTAGGGTTTTTTTTGGCTTTTGATCGGAAAATGAGAGAAGGGATGAGATTTTAGGGTTTTTTTGATCGGAAAATGAGAGAAGGGCGGTTGAATTTTAGGTTTTTTGGGGTTTTTTTGAATCGGAAAATGAGAGAATGAGAGGAGGCGAGAGAAGAAACTCGAGATTAGGTTCCGTTCGAAAGAGGCAAATGAGGGGGGCATTAAAAACGGGGTTTATATAGTAGGTAATTTTAGGGTTAATGACTTAATCTAAACCGTTGGATTTAAGAATGAATGGCTGAGATGTTAGAGTGAAGACTCTAGAGAGTTCTATGATTTTAGATGTTGGAGAGTAAAGAAATGAAGGGCTCAGATTTTATATTGGCTAATCAATGGTCTCAAACCATGATCCTTGATTTATTTTTTTGACCAATGAACATCAAGAGTGACCAAGCACATGGATTTCAAAATATCAATGGTTGGATTTTATCTTTCTCAAGTCAATGGTTAAGGTTAAGTTAAGTATTCTATTTTCTAATTTCAAAATTTATAATTGTAGACAACTAATCTAGACTTGTAGTATTGATTTGTTTAGTAATTAGTAATGTACTTAAATTCCTAAACTATTATTAATATTATAAATTAATAAAAATTATAAACTTTAGAAGTTTAATTAGTATTTTTAATTTTAAACAAGTTGATTCATGTAAAGATGATTATGAATGACGTTAAACTATTAAGCCAACGTTGTAATAGCGTTATTACCGTAATACCGATACGACGATACGTATAGCAACTCAAAGAGACGGATAATCAAATAGACCCGAGACTCCTAAGTCCTAAGTAAGCTTCACTATCTTAGTATCTTTTAAGATCCACAACTGAAACATCAACAATGAAAGTCGATCAATCTAATGATGCTTCGATTATTGTTAACCGTGTAATAACATCGATGATCGAGCCCTATCTTGTATAAAGAACCTCGTAACAGTTAACACGAAAGATGAAAGACGGTCAATCTTTTGATGGTTTTGATTAATGTCAAAGACAATCAATCTTATGATAATTTGATTTATATGAACCTTAACTTAACGAAAGTCGATCAATCTAATCTAATGATGCTTCGATTATTATGAATCGTGTAATAAAATCGAGCCCTATTTTGTAAGATAAATAACCGTAACGTGGTTTTCCAAATATGGACCGTTTAATAAGATCGCCTCTTATGTTACTATCTTTTAAGATCAACAACCGAAACATCAACGATCTTGATCCTCCACTGATATGATTGGTATTAACTATGATCTACTTTCATAGTTTCAATGTTTCATCCTCTACTGATATGATTATGTATCATCTTGATCACAATTATTATCTTCATATTCGATTAACGTTGATCATTGTTACTTGTTCAGTTGTTCCATGCATGAACAATGAAAGTCGAACAATTTTATAATTACGATGCTTTCATTAATGTCAACCTAACTCTTTAATTCTAACTCTTTTTGTTGCTATATAGTGACTCAGTGAGAGTGAGTAAGTCACTAACTAACTAAATGTTTAAGTTTAATAGTTTATTGACTTTAATCAATAATCGGTATGGACTTATGCCTTAGCCCTTATGGTTGTTACTTGAATGCAATCATGAATAAGAATAACCCAATGGGCAATAGCCAATAATATAACTATATAAGTTATAAGTCTTAGTTTAGTAACTTTTTAAATTAGTAATATAAGTATCAATGTATTATCACAAAATTCACAATGACTCAATCACAATTCACAATATCAGTATATCACATGTTAATTGTTATAACTTTCCACTTCGTAACTTAATATACTATATAATTCCGACACAAGTCATTCCGAGAGCCGATTTGTTCCGACCCAAGTCAATACGCCGCCGGTTTGAGGCTTCAGCCGACCCAAGTCCTATCGAGAGCCGATTTATTCCGACCAAAGTCATATTTCGAAAGCCGATTTCTTTCGACCCAAGTCATTCCGAAAGCCGATTTATTCCGACCCAAGTCATTCCGAAAGTCGATTTCTTCCGACCCAAGTCATTCTGAAAGCCGATTTATTCCGACCCAAGTCATTCCGATATCGATTTCTTCCGACCCAAGTCATTCCGAAAGTTGATTTCTTCCGACCCAAGTCATTCCGAAAGCCGATTTCTTCCGACCCAAGTCATTCCGAAAGCCGATTTCTTCCGACCCAAGTTATTCCGAAAGCCGATTTATTCCGACCCATGTTATTCCGAAAGCCGATTTGGGCCGACTTCACCTTATTCCATTCCGACCCAAATTCACCCAACCCAGATACCGGCCGACCCAGTCCAAGTCGACCCAGTTCCGAGAGCCCTTCACCCAGTTGAACCCGACCCAAGTCCACCCGACCCACCCAGTTCCAACCCATGGCACACTCTCACCCAGATTATTCCGACCCAAATCATTCCGGCCCAGGTTGGGTCAATCCAAACCCAGTCAGTGACCCAGATTGACACCACTGTAGATACCTAATACCATGTGTTTGGTTTTATTTGGGAATTAAATTTTTTCTTTTATTTGATACCTAAAGGTATTGGTATAAGCCATACCCACCGATCCCTTGGGTTTCTAAACCCCATACCTTATGGGTTTGAGGTATGGGTTTTAAATCTATCTATTTATTAAACAAACACTAAATATGGGTTTTGCTTATTCTAAACCCATACCTCATACCAGAATCATATGAACCAAACGCTCATCGTTCCGCTATTAGTATACTCGAGATAGACTTCTAAAGAGGAGGTAAATTCTTTCAAAAAAAAAAGTGGGAAACAAGAGGGTGAGAATGAATATTATTATCACCTGAAATAATTACAGCTACATGCATCATGATTACTATTCTTGGGCAAGTTTAAAGTAGATGATGTAAATTGTTGGTGAAAGGTTCTTTTTCTCTAGTTTGAATGATAGAATTGCTTTGGAATGGTGATTGTTGCCTTGTTGGCCATAACGAAATTAGGATTTGCAACTTATGATAACAAAGTAACCTAAAAAGCAGCGAAGTCAAGATATTAGTAATCTATGACAACACAATTATACATCAACTCTCCTTATTTACTCACAAAGTCACATCAAAAGTGAATAATGCTCTTAAATCATAATAAAATGTAATACACACTAAAATCACAAGTTTGTTTATCTAATTTCTTAGCCTTGAAATATCAAAAAATCTATGATAATAAAATTATTTATGTTTCTTCAATCCTAGCTTCTTTTTTTTTCTCAAACACATAATTTATGCTCCATTTTCTTCTGACCTATAAACTTTGTACTTTGACGTTGTTCATATAGTTCACTCTTACCATAGTTTATGATTTATACCTAAGGGAAAACATAGTCTAGTAAAATCTTGTTAGACTCGTCTCAACATATATTTTCAAACTATCAACTTTTTTATAATTTTTGCACTTTAATAATTGAAATATTAATGGTCAGCTGTTGAAAAATATATAGTTTTATACTCTTTTTTTATTGTTTTGTAATGTGCTAGTTTATCATTTCAACCTCATCAACGGATGGAAAAGTTGGCAGAGTTAGGGAAATTCTCATTAGTACACTTGTATTATTGGCTTCCGCCAATAACACATTAATATTAATTGACTTGCCAATAGTACATTTAAACTAATGACTTTCTAAATGTCGTGACTTATTCCAGTTTTTTGCTTTTTTGGGTTTTGTTTATTGTTTGAGGCTAGAAATAATTACTGGTATTTGAAGTGTAATCCCCCGTAATTTTATGAATTTTATAAATATATTTTAATGTATATTTAAACTACGGTTTTTTCACCAGATACCCCCGAGTTTTCAAAAAATTCACCAAGTACTCCCCAGAAAATCGAAAATCGACGGGGGTGGGGGAGTGGAGCGAAAATCGATGGGGGTAGGGGGGAGGGGAGCGAAACTCGACGAGGGTGGGGGGGAGGCGGGGGAGGGGATGCGAGGGGGGGGGGGGGGGGCTGCGAAGGGGTGTGGGAGGGGATTGCGGGGGGTGGGGAGGGGCGGGGGTGGTGGGAGGGTTAGGGTTTAGGGTTAGGGTTAGGGGTTAGGGTTAGGGTTAGAAGTTAGGGTTAAGTTAGGTTAATTAGGGCTAATTAGGGTTTAATTAGGATTAAAACTAAAGGCGGTTAACGCCGTTAGTCATTAAGGGTATTTGGATGTATTTACATAAAATTGAGGGGTACCCAAGTGATTTTTAGAAAACTCGGGGGTATCACGGTGAAAAAACGGTATATTTTAGTATTTAAATGATTTATTTCTTGAAAGGTTGACTATTTGAAAGTCAAAGGAATTATTTAATGGTTTAAAGAAGTCAAAACATTTTATTTAGTCAGACTTTGAAAATTATTTAAATAGCTTAAAACACCTTTCGGTTTAGCAACAAGGATTTTAAATTGGGTTGGAGGAACCCAACTACTCAAATCACCCAACCATTAAATATTATTTTAGTCCCAAACACCTTTTCCTAAGCCCAAAAGGAGGTAACTATATAAACCCCAAATATTTTTCCCACACACTTATTTTCTCTCTCTTCCTCTCCCATAATTTCGGCCCTCCTCTTCTTTTCTTTTTTCTCTTTTTCTCTTCCTTTCTCTCGATTTTCTTCGGCTTTCCTCTCCTCCCGTCGACGGCAGCAGCCACAGCCGCCACCGCCGACCACCGTCGGCAAGCCGCCAGCACCCCTGCGCCGCCCCTTGCCGCCGTTCCTCTCCTTTTCTTCTTTGGTTATTTTTCTTCCTCCTCAAGTTTTATTTAATGCAAAGTTTATATTTTTAAGGATTGTTTTAATATGTTTATGTTTAAAGTTATAGTTTGATGATTAAAATATAAATCTAAGATTATATAGTTTATGTAATGAAGTAATTAAAATTCAGATTTATTGATTATGTTGAAATTAAGATTTTTAGTATCAAAGCATGGATTTTTAGGGTTTTATGAGTTGGAAAATCAAAGTAGTATACTATAGTTTGTAAAATTAAGTATTCTTATGATTTTAATTATGTTTAAGTATATTTAAAAAGGGTTTTATTACTGTTATGACTCTAAGTCAATGTTATTTTGATGATGATAAACACTTTGTGCTATAACATGTATGTATGTAATAGTGATCTAAGAAAGCTATCAAGATTGGAAGTTCATGAAAGATTGAAGACTTTGAAGAAATGGAAGTTTAGACATTGTTATATGCTTAGTAAGAAAATAGCAAATGTAAAGTATTAGAACTGTGTGATAAACTTTGTGCTAGAAATAGAAATGTGAAATTAGGATGGTTATTATTTTCTTAGAGTTAAGAAAATAGATAATCATATTAATTTCATATATCTATATAAAAAGGGAAGTTTAGTTTCAAAATTGAGTTTATTTAAGAAAACATTTTTTAAAATAAAAAGATTTTATAAAAACCGATTTGAAAAAGGATTTTGTAAAACCCGATTTAAAGAAAAATATTTTATAAAAGAATTTCGAAAACAAAAGGATTTTTAATAAAGAAAATAAAGATAAAGAAAAAAGGGAAACTGATTTTTGATAAAACGTTTTTTAGATAAAAGGTGATTACTAGTTGACTTTGGAGAATTCTTATCTTATAAGGATTGAAAAGAAAAATCAGCTTTTATAAAAGATAAAAATTTTTTTTAAAAAGGAAAAGTTTTATCCCTTAATCCTAGGGGTAAAAGATAAACATATCTTTGAGAAGGATTTTCGATCAGTCCATAAACTATAAAAGGGATTATAACTCAGTTTCATAACTCACATTTTCAGAGAAAAATATCGGAGATTTCGAGAGCTGAAAACTGTTTCCTAAGGCACAGAGTATAGCACAGAGTTCTAGTCAGGTCAGGAAACTAAACAACGTGTGTAATTGTCCTCTAATTTGCTTGAATAAGAAGCACGCTTTTAAGGAATTATTCTTTCTATAATTTCTTATATTATAGAGAGTAGCAACACTTAGGGTTAAGTGTTGGGGAGCGCTACTAGAGTTAGTAGTGGGGGAATCGAATTGTATCAAGAGTTTGGTATTTTATGATTCAAATAATAAAAGAGTAGTTTGTGTGGACATAGATCTCAGAGGTGAGATTGAACCACATTAAATTTCTGTGTTTTATTATTTGATTTTATTGTTTTATTGTTTGATTCATTTTCGTTTGAGCAAAAACATAAATTGGAGATTTTACGAGTGAATAACACAGTGTACGGCACTGTGCCATAAGGGTATTTTTGCGAAAATCGATTAGTTTAAGCCACTCAATTCAACCCCCCCTTCTTGAGTGTTACCTTGAGTTCCAACAATTACATTATAAGTTGCTGAAAATTTTATGAGGATCTTATGATGGAGTTTTTATGATCAAAGTATGAGTTTTTGAGGGTTTTTAACAACTAGTATAGTACCTAGGAGGCTTTAATAACTAAGTTTTGATGATAAGAAAGGTTTTTAAACACTTTTAAAGAGGGTTTAAAGTATTTTAATATTGCTGGAAATTTTTTTAGAGAATTGATTTGTGGTTATGTTGATTATTGTTAGGCGGAGATTTCTCTCTAGGCGACTTTTAAGCTTGTTAAAGTGGCCTCGAACTTTGTCTACACAAGATACGTACATACCTATGTGTTGGTTGGATTAGTATCATGTCCTAAGGATGGGATTTATGTAGTATCATGTATAGGGAACTATTTATAGTTCATATGTGATTTATATTCGATTGAATTTGCATGTTTTATGCCGTTGTATGGAGCATGTTGGTTATGATGATGATCTTATGTTTGTATGGATGATTGATGCAAGCATATGGGATTGGGAACTTTATTTTATTAATTCACATGAGGGATTAATATTTATGTTGGTATTGGATCATTGATTGGATCATGTTGTTCCCTTTGGATTATTTAACTACTTTATGAGGACCGAGGGCCTTATTTGGTAAGTTGGTTATTTAACCTATGAAAGGTTGGTTGGTTGTTGACTTAGTCAACAAATAAATAAAGGTTATGGATTTAATATTGGAATCATTCTTGGATTGTTGTTAAGTTGTTGATCACCTTATCTAATCCTAAGATAAAAATGGAAGTTTATGTATCTGTAATGATTATATTATTTGTTCTACTTGTGAGTCATAACAAGTAAATAATTTATTAATCATGTAAAGTGAAACGTGAATAGCAATAGCTTTAGACTTGTGCACGTCTGAAGTGTTGGACTAGTATGAGTTGGAGTACATGGTTGTAGCCCATGGCTTTTCTTGGGACTGGATTGATCACTGTGTCCTATTTTTATTTAAAAGGTTCCTCGATATCGTAGGTCAGGGGAGTACGGAGTCGCGCCCGTACTTCGTCTTCTAAATTGAAGACTGGTTTGGTTTGGACAACTCTTTCCATTGCCTATTCCATCTAAATTAATTAACTTATTAGTTGTGGAGTTTAGTTCAGTAAAAATAGTCTGCTATATATGTTGTTATATTATTATTTATCCCTGCTTATTGTTTATTAGTATCATGTTAGGTTTTATATTTATTTACTATGTAGTACTCAGCTTTGCTGATTACGTGCTTTGTGTGTATGTGTTGATCATGGCTATGCATTATTGATCCTGTGATGACCCAATTGGTGGCGATCTCTCGGGATCAATAGAGCATCGTCGATTACAGGTTTGAAGATGATGCATCATGGGTTCGGGAAGTTGGAGAGCTTGTGTTGACTTTATTATTATTATAGTTGACTTTTACTTTTATAGTTGACTTTTGACTTTATGTTGGTTTGATTGTGGTTTGACTTTTGGGAGTTGACTTTTGGTTGACTAAGTTTTACTTTCAAAGTTATTTATTATTATTTCCGCTGCAAAATTATGTATAAGCCGATACGTTATCACACGGGCGATAATACTTTGATAATTCTCTAAGTTTTATATTAAAAAGTATTTCCGGAAAATAGAGAATTGTCGGGGTGTTACATGAATAGACATCCAAAATTTCTAGGATTCTAAATTTATTATACTTCCTCTGTAACATAATAACTGCAACAAATGAATATTTTATACCTCATACATAATACCCATTTATTGCAATTATTATGTTACGGAGGAAGTACTATTAATTTTCTTTCTGCTTGTCCCTTTTAAAATTAGCATAATGAGTTTTGTGTAACTAGTATGAGGTGAAGAATCTAAATGTCTGCATCTGATATCAATCAAGTTCCATTAACTATTTGTTAAGATTCAACTTTCATAGAATAAGGATGAAAATGAAGGATTCAACTATTATTAATATTATAAATTAATAAAAATTATAAACTTTAGAAGTTTAATTAGTATTTTTAATTTTAAACAAGTTGATTCATGTAAAGATGATTATGAATGACGTTAAACTATTAAGCCAACGTTGTAATAGCGTTATTACCGTAATACCGATACGACGATACGTATAGCAACTCAAAGAGACGGATAATCAAATAGACCCGAGACTCCTAAGTCCTAAGTAAGCTTCACTATCTTAGTATCTTTTAAGATCCACAACTGAAACATCAACAATGAAAGTCGATCAATCTAATGATGCTTCGATTATTGTTAACCGTGTAATAACATCGATGATCGAGCCCTATCTTGTATAAAGAACCTCGTAACAGTTAACACGAAAGATGAAAGACGGTCAATCTTTTGATGGTTTTGATTAATGTCAAAGACAATCAATCTTATGATAATTTGATTTATATGAACCTTAACTTAACGAAAGTCGATCAATCTAATCTAATGATGCTTCGATTATTATGAATCGTGTAATAAAATCGAGCCCTATTTTGTAAGATAAATAACCGTAACGTGGTTTTCCAAATATGGACCGTTTAATAAGATCGCCTCTTATGTTACTATCTTTTAAGATCAACAACCGAAACATCAACGATCTTGATCCTCCACTGATATGATTGGTATTAACTATGATCTACTTTCATAGTTTCAATGTTTCATCCTCTACTGATATGATTATGTATCATCTTGATCACAATTATTATCTTCATATTCGATTAACGTTGATCATTGTTACTTGTTCAGTTGTTCCATGCATGAACAATGAAAGTCGAACAATTTTATAATTACGATGCTTTCATTAATGTCAACCTAACTCTTTAATTCTAACTCTTTTTGTTGCTATATAGTGACTCAGTGAGAGTGAGTAAGTCACTAACTAACTAAATGTTTAAGTTTAATAGTTTATTGACTTTAATCAATAATCGGTATGGACTTATGCCTTAGCCCTTATGGTTGTTACTTGAATGCAATCATGAATAAGAATAACCCAATGGGCAATAGCCAATAATATAACTATATAAGTTATAAGTCTTAGTTTAGTAACTTTTTAAATTAGTAATATAAGTATCAATGTATTATCACAAAATTCACAATGACTCAATCACAATTCACAATATCAGTATATCACATGTTAATTGTTATAACTTTCCACTTCGTAACTTAATATACTATATAATTCCGACACAAGTCATTCCGAGAGCCGATTTGTTCCGACCCAAGTCAATACGCCGCCGGTTTGAGGCTTCAGCCGACCCAAGTCCTATCGAGAGCCGATTTATTCCGACCAAAGTCATATTTCGAAAGCCGATTTCTTTCGACCCAAGTCATTCCGAAAGCCGATTTATTCCGACCCAAGTCATTCCGAAAGTCGATTTCTTCCGACCCAAGTCATTCTGAAAGCCGATTTATTCCGACCCAAGTCATTCCGATATCGATTTCTTCCGACCCAAGTCATTCCGAAAGCCGATTTCTTCCGACCCAAGTCATTCCGAAAGCCGATTTCTTCCGACCCAAGTCATTCCGAAAGCCGATTTCTTCCGACCCAAGTTATTCCGAAAGCCGATTTATTCCGACCCATGTTATTCCGAAAGCCGATTTGGGCCGACTTCACCTTATTCCATTCCGACCCAAATTCACCCAACCTGCATACCTGGGCCGACCCAGCCCAAGTCGACCCGGCCCGAGAGCCCTTCACCCGGTTGAACCCGACCCAAGTCCACCCGACCCACCCAGCCCCGACCCATGGCACACTCTCACCCGGATTATTCCGACCCAAATCATTCCGGTCCAGGTTGGGTCAATCCAAACCATCGGGTGACCCGATTGACACCACCGTAGATACCTAATACCATGTGTTTGGTTTTATTTGGGAATTAAATTTTTCTTTTATTTGATACCTAAAGGTATTGGTATAAGCCATACCCACCGATCCCTTGGGTTTCTAAACCCCATACCTTATGGGTTTGAGGTATGGGTTTTAAATCTATCTATTTATTAAACAAACACTAAATATGGGTTTTGCTTATTCTAAACCCATACCTCATACCGTAATCATATGAACCAAACGCTCATCGTTCCGCTATTAGTATACTCGAGATAGACTTCTAAAGAGGAGGTAAATTCTTTCAAAAAAAAAAAGTGGGAAACAAGAGGGTGAGAATGAATATTATTATCACCTGAAATAATTACAGCTACATGCATCATGATTACTATTCTTGGGCAAGTTTAAAGTAGATGATGTAAATTGTTGGTGAAAGGTTCTTTTTCTCTAGTTTGAATGATAGAATTGCTTTGGAATGGTGATTGTTGCCTTGTTGGCCATAACGAAATTAGGATTTGCAACTTATGATAACAAAGTAACCTAAAAAGCAGCGAAGTCAAGATATTAGTAATCTATGACAACACAATTATACATCAACTCTCCTTATTTACTCACAAAGTCACATCAAAAGTGAATAATGCTCTTAAATCATAATAAAATGTAATACACACTAAAATCACAAGTTTGTTTATCTAATTTCTTAGCCTTGAAATATCAAAAATCTATGATAATAAAATTATTTATGTTTCTTCAATCCTAGCTTCTTTTTTTTTCTCAAACACATAATTTATGCTCCATTTTCTTCGACCTATAAACTTTGTACTTTGACGTTGTTCATATAGTTCACTCTTACCATAGTTTATGATTTATACCTAAGGGAAAACATAGTCTAGTAAAATCTTGTTAGACTCGTCTCAACATATATTTTCAAACTATCAACTTTTTTTATAATTTTTGCACTTTAATAATTGAAATATTAATGGTCAGCTGTTGAAAAATATATAGTTTTATACTCTTTTTTTATTGTTTTGTAATGTGCTAGTTTATCATTTCAACCTCATCAACGGATGGAAAAGTTGGCAGAGTTAGGGAAATTCTCATTAGTACACTTGTATTATTGGCTTCCGCCAATAACACATTAATATTAATTGACTTGCCAATAGTACATTTAAACTAATGACTTTCTAAATGTCGTGACTTATTCCAGTTTTTTGCTTTTTTGGGTTTTGTTTATTGTTTGAGGCTAGAAATAATTACCGGTATTTGAAGTGTAATCCCCGTAATTTTATGAATTTTATAAATATATTTTAATGTATATTTAAACTACGGTTTTTTTCACCGAGATACCCCCGAGTTTTCAAAAAAATTCACCAAGTACTCCCCTTAAAAATCGAAAATCGACTGGGGGGGGGGGAGTGGAGCGAAAATCGATGGGGGTAGGGGGAGGGGAGCGAAACTCGACGAGGGGGGGGAGCTGGGGGAGGGGATGCGAGGGGGTGGGGGAGGGGCTGCGAAGGGGTGTGGGAGGGGATTCGGGGGGTGGGGGGAGGGGCGGGGGTGGTGGGAGGGTTAGGGTTTAGGGTTAGGGTTAGGGGTTAGGGTTAGGGTTAGAAGTTAGGGTTAAGTTAGGTTAATTAGGGCTAATTAGGGTTTAATTAGGATTAAAACTAAAGGCGGTTAACGCCGTTAGTCATTAAGGGTATTTGGATGTATTTACATAAAATTGAGGGGTACCCAAGTGATTTTTTAGAAAACTCGGGGGTATCTGGTGAAAAAACGGTATATTTTAGTATTTAAATGATTTATTTCTTGAAAGGTTGACTATTTGAAAGTCAAAGGAATTATTTAATGGTTTAAAGAAGTCAAAACATTTTATTTAGTCAGACTTTGAAAATTATTTAAATAGCTTAAAACACCTTTCGGTTTAGCAACAAGGATTTTAAATTGGGTTGGAGGAACCCAACTACTCAAATCACCCAACCATTAAATATTATTTTAGTCCCAAACACCTTTTCCTAAGCCCAAAAGGAGGTAACTATATAAACCCCAAATATTTTTCCCACACACTTATTTTCTCTCTCTTCCTCTCCCATAATTTCGCCCCTCCTCTTCTTTTCTTTTTCTCTTTTTCTCTTCCTTTCTCTCGATTTTCTTCGGCTTTCTTCTCCTCCCGTCGACGGCAAGAGCCACGCCCGCCACCGCCGACCACCGTCGGCAAGCCGCCAGCACCCCTGCGCCGCCCCTTGCCGCCGTTCCTCTCCTTTTCTTCTTTGGTTATTTTTCTTCCTCCTCAAGTTTTATTTAATGCAAAGTTTATATTTTTAAGGATTGTTTTAATATGTTTATGTTTAAAGTTATAGTTTGATGATTAAAATATAAATCTAAGATTATATAGTTTATGTAATGAAGTAATTAAAATTCAGATTTATTGATTATGTTGAAATTAAGATTTTTAGTATCAAAGCATGGATTTTTAGGGTTTTATGAGTTGGAAAATCAAAGTAGTATACTATAGTTTGTAAAATTAAGTATTCTTATGATTTTAATTATGTTTAAGTATATTTAAAAAGGGTTTTATTACTGTTATGACTCTAAGTCAATGTTATTTTGATGATGATAAACACTTTGTGCTATAACATGTATGTATGTAATAGTGATCTAAGAAAGCTATCAAGATTGGAAGTTCATGAAAGATTGAAGACTTTGAAGAAATGGAAGTTTAGACATTGTTATATGCTTAGTAAGAAAATAGCAAATGTAAAGTATTAGAACCGTGTGATAAACTTTGTGCTAGAAATAGAAATGTGAAATTAGGATGGTTATTATTTTCTTAGAGTTAAGAAAATAGATAATCATATTAATTTCATATATCTATATAAAAAGGGAAGTTTAGTTTCAAAATTGAGTTTATTTAAGAAAACATTTTTTAAAATAAAAAGATTTTATAAAAACCGATTTGAAAAAGGATTTTGTAAAACCCGATTTAAAGAAAAATATTTTATAAAAGAATTTCGAAAACAAAAGGATTTTTAATAAAGAAAATAAAGATAAAGAAAAAAGGGAAACTGATTTTTGATAAAACGTTTTTTAGATAAAAGGTGATTACTAGTTGACTTTGGAGAATTCTTATCTTATAAGGATTGAAAAGAAAAATCAGCTTTTATAAAAGATAAAAATTTTTTTTAAAAAGGAAAAGTTTTATCCCTTAATCCTAGGGGTAAAAGATAAACATATCTTTGAGAAGGATTTTCGATCAGCCCATAAACTATAAAAGGGATTATAACTCGTTTCATAACTCACATTTTCGAGAGAAAAATATCGGAGATTTCGAGAGCCGAAAACTGTTTCCTAAGGCACGAAGTATAGCACGTAGTTCTAGTCGGGTCGGGAAACTAAACAACGTGTGTAATTGTCCTCTAATTTGCTTGAATAAGAAGCACGCTTTTAAGGAATTATTCTTTCTATAATTTCTTATATTATAGAGAGTAGCAACACTTAGGGTTAAGTGTTGGGGAGCGCTACTAGAGTTAGTAGTGGGGGAATCGAATTGTATCAAGAGTTTGGTATTTTATGATTCAAATAATAAAAGAGTAGTTTGTGTGGACATAGATCTCAGAGGTGAGATTGAACCACATTAAATTTCTGTGTTTTATTATTTGATTTTATTGTTTTATTGTTTGATTCATTTTCGTTTGAGCAAAAACATAAATTGGAGATTTTACGAGTGAATAACACAAAGGTACTACGACCTGTGCCATAAGGGTATTTTTGCGAAAATCGATTAGTTTAAGCCACTCAATTCAACCCCCCCTTCTTGAGTGTTACCTTGAGTTCCAACAATTACATTATAAGTTGCTGAAAATTTTATGAGGATCTTATGATGGAGTTTTTATGATCAAAGTATGAGTTTTTGAGGGTTTTTAACAACTAGTATAGTACCTAGGAGGCTTTAATAACTAAGTTTTGATGATAAGAAAGGTTTTTAAACACTTTTAAAGAGGGTTTAAAGTATTTTAATATTGCTGGAAATTTTTTTAGAGAATTGATTTGTGGTTATGTTGATTATTGTTAGGCGGAGATTTCTCTCTAGGCGACTTTTAAGCTTGTTAAAGTGGCCTCGAACTTTGTCTACACAAGATACGTACATACCTATGTGTTGGTTGGATTAGTATCATGTCCTAAGGATGGGATTTATGTAGTATCATGTATAGGGAACTATTTATAGTTCATATGTGATTTATATTCAGATTGAATTTGCATGTTTTATGCCGTTGTATGGAGCATGTTGGTTATGATGATGATCTTATGTTTGTATGGATGATTGATGCAAGCATATGGGATTGGGAACTTTATTTTATTAATTCACATGAGGGATTAATATTTATGTTGGTATTGGATCATTGATTGGATCATGTTGTTCCCTTTGGATTATTTAACTACTTTATGAGGACCGAGGGCCTTATTTGGTAAGTTGGTTATTTAACCTATGAAAGGTTGGTTGGTTGTTGACTTAGTCAACAAATAAATAAAGGTTATGGATTTAATATTGGAATCATTCTTGGATTGTTGTTAAGTTGTTGATCACCTTATCTAATCCTAAGATAAAAATGGAAGTTTATGTATCTGTAATGATTATATTATTTGTTCTACTTGTGAGTCATAACAAGTAAATAATTTATTAATCATGTAAAGTGAAACGTGAATAGCAATAGCTTTAGACTTGTGCACGTCTGAAGTGTTGGACTAGTATGAGTTGGAGTACATGGTTGTAGCCCATGGCTTTTCTTGGGACTGGATTGATCACTGTGTCCTATTTTTATTTAAAAGGTTCCTCGATATCGTAGGTCAGGGGAGTACGGAGTCGCGCCCGTACTTCGTCTTCTAAATTGAAGACTGGTTTGGTTTGGACAACTCTTTCCATTGCCTATTCCATCTAAATTAATTAACTTATTAGTTGTGGAGTTTAGTTCAAGAAAATAGTCTCGCTATATATGTTGTTATATTATTATTTATCCCCGCTTATTGTTTATTAGTATCATGTTAGGTTTTATATTTATTTACTATGTAGTACTCCCGCCTTTGCTGATTACGTGCTTTGTGTGTATGTGTTGATCATGGCTATGCATTATTGATCCTGTGATGACCCAATTGGTGAGCAGTCTCTCGGGATCAATAGAGCATCGTCGATTACAGGTTTGAAGATGATGCATCATGGGTTCGGGAAGTTGGAGAGCTTGTGTTGACTTTATTATTATTATAGTTGACTTTTACTTTTATAGTTGACTTTTGACTTTATGTTGGTTTGATTGTGGTTTGACTTTTGGGAGTTGACTTTTGGTTGACTAAGTTTTACTTTCAAAGTTATTTATTATTATTTCCGCTGCAAAATTATGTATAAGCCGATACGTTATCACACGGGCGATAATACTTTGATAATTCTCTAAGTTTTATATTAAAAAGTATTTCCGGAAAATAGAGAATTGTCGGGGTGTTACATGAATAGACATCCAAAATTTCTAGGATTCTAAATTTATTATACTTCCTCTGTAACATAATAACTGCAACAAATGAATATTTTATACCTCATACATAATACCCATTTATTGCAATTATTATGTTACGGAGGAAGTACTATTAATTTTCTTTCTCGCTTGTCCCTTTTAAAATTAGCATAATGAGTTTTGTGTAACTAGTATGAGGTGAAGAATCTAAATGTCTGCATCTGATATCAATCAAGTTCCATTAACTATTTGTTAAGATTCAACTTTCATAGAATAAGGATGAAAATGAAGGATTCAACTATTATTAATATTATAAATTAATAAAAATTATAAACTTTAGAAGTTTAATTAGTATTTTTAATTTTAAACAAGTTGATTCATGTAAAGATGATTATGAATGACGTTAAACTATTAAGCCAACGTTGTAATAGCGTTATTACCGTAATACCGATACGACGATACGTATAGCAACTCAAAGAGACGGATAATCAAATAGACCCGAGACTCCTAAGTCCTAAGTAAGCTTCACTATCTTAGTATCTTTTAAGATCCACAACTGAAACATCAACAATGAAAGTCGATCAATCTAATGATGCTTCGATTATTGTTAACCGTGTAATAACATCGATGATCGAGCCCTATCTTGTATAAAGAACCTCGTAACAGCTTAACACGAAAGATGAAAGACGGTCAATCTTTTGATGGTTTTGATTAATGTCAAAGACAATCAATCTTATGATAATTTGATTTATATGAACCTTAACTTAACGAAAGTCGATCAATCTAATCTAATGATGCTTCGATTATTATGAATCGTGTAATAAAATCGAGCCCTATTTTGTAAGATAAATAACCGTAACGTGGTTTTCCAAATATGGACCGTTTAATAAGATCGCCTCTTATGTTACTATCTTTTAAGATCAACAACCGAAACATCAACGATCTTGATCCTCCACCGATATGATTGGTATTAACTATGATCTACTTTCATAGTTTCAATGTTTCATCCTCTACCGATATGATTATGTATCATCTTGATCACAATTATTATCTTCATATTCGATTAACGTTGATCATTGTTACTTGTTCGGTTGTTCCATGCATGAACAATGAAAGTCGAACAATTTTATAATTACGATGCTTTCATTAATGTCAACCTAACTCTTTAATTCTAACTCTTTTTGTTGCTATATAGTGACTCAAGTGAGAGTGAGTAAGTCACTAACTAACTAAATGTTTAAGTTTAATAGTTTATCGACTTTAATCAATAATCGGTATGGACTTATGCCTTAGCCCTTATGGTTGTTACTTGAATGCAATCATGAATAAGAATAACCCAATGGGCAATAGCCAATAATATAACTATATAAGTTATAAGTCTTAGTTTAGTAACTTTTTAAATTAGTAATATAAGTATCAATGTATTATCACAAAATTCACAATGACTCAATCACAATTCACAATATCAGTATATCACATGTTAATTGTTATAACTTTCCACTTCGTAACTTAATATACTATATAATTCCGACACAAGTCATTCCGAGAGCCGATTTGTTCCGACCCAAGTCAATACGCCGCCGGTTTGAGGCTTCAGCCGACCCAAGTCCTATCGAGAGCCGATTTATTCCGACCAAAGTCATATTTCGAAAGCCGATTTCTTTCGACCCAAGTCATTCCGAAAGCCGATTTATTCCGACCCAAGTCATTCCGAAAGTCGATTTCTTCCGACCCAAGTCATTCTGAAAGCCGATTTATTCCGACCCAAGTCATTCCGATATCGATTTCTTCCGACCCAAGTCATTCCGAAAGCTGATTTCTTCCGACCCAAGTCATTCCGAAAGCCGATTTCTTCCGACCCAAGTCATTCCGAAAGCCGATTTCTTCCGACCCAAGTTATTCCGAAAGCCGATTTATTCCGACCCATGTTATTCTGAAAGCCGATTTGGGCCGACTTCACCTTATTCCATTCCGACCCAAATTCACCCAACCCAGATACCGGCCGACCCAGTCCAAGTCGACCCGGCCCGAGAGCCCTTCACCCAGTTGAACCCGACCCAAGTCCACCCGACCCACCCAGTTCCGACCCATGGCACACTCTCACCCAGATTATTCCGACCCAAATCATTCCGGTCCAGGTTGGGTCAATCCAAACCCAGTCAGTGACCCAGATTGACACCACTGTAGATACCTAATACCATGTGTTTGGTTTTATTTGGGAATTAAATTTTTTCTTTTATTTGATACCTAAAGGTATTGGTATAAGCCATACCCACCGATCCCTTGGGTTTCTAAACCCCATACCTTATGGGTTTGAGGTATGGGTTTTAAATCTATCTATTTATTAAACAAACACTAAATATGGGTTTTGCTTATTCTAAACCCATACCTCATACCAGAATCATATGAACCAAACGCTCATCGTTCCGCTATTAGTATACTCGAGATAGACTTCTAAAGAGGAGGTAAATTCTTTCAAAAAAAAAAGTGGGAAACAAGAGGGTGAGAATGAATATTATTATCACCTGAAATAATTACAGCTACATGCATCATGATTACTATTCTTGGGCAAGTTTAAAGTAGATGATGTAAATTGTTGGTGAAAGGTTCTTTTTCTCTAGTTTGAATGATAGAATTGCTTTGGAATGGTGATTGTTGCCTTGTTGGCCATAACGAAATTAGGATTTGCAACTTATGATAACAAAGTAACCTAAAAAGCAGCGAAGTCAAGATATTAGTAATCTATGACAACACAATTATACATCAACTCTCCTTATTTACTCACAAAGTCACATCAAAAGTGAATAATGCTCTTAAATCATAATAAAATGTAATACACACTAAAATCACAAGTTTGTTTATCTAATTTCTTAGCCTTGAAATATCAAAAAATCTATGATAATAAAATTATTTATGTTTCTTCAATCCTAGCTTCTTTTTTTTCTCAAACACATAATTTATGCTCCATTTTCTTCGACCTATAAACTTTGTACTTTGACGTTGTTCATATAGTTCACTCTTACCATAGTTTATGATTTATACCTAAGGGAAAACATAGTCTAGTAAAATCTTGTTAGACTCGTCTCAACATATATTTTCAAACTATCAACTTTTTTATAATTTTTGCACTTTAATAATTGAAATATTAATGGTCAGCTGTTGAAAAATATATAGTTTTATACTCTTTTTTTATTGTTTTGTAATGTGCTAGTTTATCATTTCAACCTCATCAACGGATGGAAAAGTTGGCAGAGTTAGGGAAATTCTCATTAGTACACTTGTATTATTGGCTTCCGCCAATAACACATTAATATTAATTGACTTGCCAATAGTACATTTAAACTAATGACTTTCTAAATGTCGTGACTTATTCCAGTTTTTTGCTTTTTTGGGTTTTGTTTATTGTTTGAGGCTAGAAATAATTACTCGGTATTTGAAGTGTAATCCCCGTAATTTTATGAATTTTATAAATATATTTTAATGTATATTTAAACTACGGTTTTTTTCACCGATACCCCCGAGTTTTCAAAAAATTCACCAAGTACTCCCCTGAAAATCGAAAATCGACGGGGGGGGGGAGTGGAGCGAAAATCGATGGGGGTAGGGGGAGGGGAGCGAAACTCGACGAGGGTGGGGGGAGCCGGGGGAGGGGATGCGAGGGGGTGGGGGAGGGGCTGCGAAGGGGTGTGGGAGGGGATTGCGGGGGGGGGAGGGGCGGGGGTGGTGGGAGGGTTGGGGTTTAGGGTTAGGGTTAGGGGTTAGGGTTAGGGGTTAGAAGTTAGGGTTAAGTTAGGTTAATTAGGGCTAATTAGGGTTTAATTAGGATTAAAACTAAAGGCGGTTAACGCCGTTAGTCATTAAGGGTATTTGGATGTATTTACATAAAATTGAGGGGTACCCAGTGATTTTTTAGAAAACTCAGGGGTATCTGGTGAAAAAACGGTATATTTTAGTATTTAAATGATTTATTTCTTGAAAGGTTGACTATTTGAAAGTCAAAGGAATTATTTAATGGTTTAAAGAAGTCAAAACATTTTATTTAGTCAGACTTTGAAAATTATTTAAATAGCTTAAAACACCTTTCGGTTTAGCAACAAGGATTTTAAATTGGGTTGGAGGAACCCAACTACTCAAATCACCCAACCATTAAATATTATTTTAGTCCCAAACACCTTTTCCTAAGCCCAAAAGGAGGTAACTATATAAACCCCAAATATTTTTCCCACACACTTATTTTCTCTCTCTTCCTCTCCCATAATTTCGGCCCTCCTCTTCTTTTCTTTTTTCTCTTTTTCTCTTCCTTTCTCTCGATTTTCTTCGGCTTTCTTCTCCTCCCGTCGACGGCAGCAGCCACAGCCGCCACCGCCGACCACCGTCGGCAAGCCGCCAGCACCCCTGCGCCGCCCCTTGCCGCCGTTCCTCTCCTTTTCTTCTTTGGTTATTTTTCTTCCTCCTCAAGTTTTATTTAATGCAAAGTTTATATTTTTAAGGATTGTTTTAATATGTTTATGTTTAAAGTTATAGTTTGATGATTAAAATATAAATCTAAGATTATATAGTTTATGTAATGAAGTAATTAAAATTCAGATTTATTGATTATGTTGAAATTAAGATTTTTAGTATCAAAGCATGGATTTTTAGGGTTTTATGAGTTGGAAAATCAAAGTAGTATACTATAGTTTGTAAAATTAAGTATTCTTATGATTTTAATTATGTTTAAGTATATTTAAAAAGGGTTTTATTACTGTTATGACTCTAAGTCAATGTTATTTTGATGATGATAAACACTTTGTGCTATAACATGTATGTATGTAATAGTGATCTAAGAAAGCTATCAAGATTGGAAGTTCATGAAAGATTGAAGACTTTGAAGAAATGGAAGTTTAGACATTGTTATATGCTTAGTAAGAAAATAGCAAATGTAAAGTATTAGAACCGTGTGATAAACTTTGTGCTAGAAATAGAAATGTGAAATTAGGATGGTTATTATTTTCTTAGAGTTAAGAAAATAGATAATCATATTAATTTCATATATCTATATAAAAAGGGAAGTTTAGTTTCAAAATTGAGTTTATTTAAGAAAACATTTTTTAAAATAAAAAGATTTTATAAAAACCGATTTGAAAAAGGATTTTGTAAAACCCGATTTAAAGAAAAATATTTTATAAAAGAATTTCGAAAACAAAAGGATTTTTAATAAAGAAAATAAAGATAAAGAAAAAAGGGAAACTGATTTTTGATAAAACGTTTTTTAGATAAAAGGTGATTACTAGTTGACTTTGGAGAATTCTTATCTTATAAGGATTGAAAAGAAAAATCAGCTTTTATAAAAGATAAAATTTGTTTTTAAAAAGGAAAAGTTTTATCCCTTAATCCTAGGGGTAAAAGATAAACATATCTTTGAGAAGGATTTTCGATCAGTCCATAAACTATAAAAGGGATTATAACTCAGTTTCATAACTCACATTTTCAGAGAAAAATATCGGAGATTTCGAGAGCCGAAAACTCGTTTCCTAAGGCACGTAGTATAGCACGTAGTTCTAGTCAGTCGGAAACTAAACAACGTGTGTAATTGTCCTCTAATTTGCTTGAATAAGAAGCACGCTTTTAAGGAATTATTCTTTCTATAATTTCTTATATTATAGAGAGTAGCAACACTTAGGGTTAAGTGTTGGGGAGCGCTACTAGAGTTAGTAGTGGGGGAATCGAATTGTATCAAGAGTTTGGTATTTTATGATTCAAATAATAAAAGAGTAGTTTGTGTGGACATAGATCTCAGAGGTGAGATTGAACCACATTAAATTTCTGTGTTTTATTATTTGATTTTATTGTTTTATTGTTTGATTCATTTTCGTTTGAGCAAAAACATAAATTGGAGATTTTACGAGTGAATAACACAGTGCACGGCACTGTGCCATAAGGGTATTTTTGCGAAAATCGATTAGTTTAAGCCACTCAATTCAACCCCCCCTTCTTGAGTGTTACCTTGAGTTCCAACAATTACATTATAAGTTGCTGAAAATTTTATGAGGATCTTATGATGGAGTTTTTATGATCAAAGTATGAGTTTTTGAGGGTTTTTAACAACTAGTATAGTACCTAGGAGGCTTTAATAACTAAGTTTTAATGATAAGAAAGGTTTTTAAACACTTTTAAAGAGGGTTTAAAGTATTTTAATATTGCTGGAAATTTTTTTAGAGAATTGATTTGTGGTTATGTTGATTATTGTTAGGCGGAGATTTCTCTCTAGGCGACTTTTAAGCTTGTTAAAGTGGCCTCGAACTTTGTCTACACAAGATACGTACATACCTATGTGTTGGTTGGATTAGTATCATGTCCTAAGGATGGGATTTATGTAGTATCATGTATAGGGAACTATTTATAGTTCATATGTGATTTATATTCAGATTGAATTTGCATGTTTTATGCCGTTGTATGGAGCATGTTGGTTATGATGATGATCTTATGTTTGTATGGATGATTGATGCAAGCATATGGGATTGGGAACTTTATTTTATTAATTCACATGAGGGATTAATATTTATGTTGGTATTGGATCATTGATTGGATCATGTTGTTCCCTTTGGATTATTTAACTACTTTATGAGGACCGAGGGCCTTATTTGGTAAGTTGGTTATTTAACCTATGAAAGGTTGGTTGGTTGTTGACTTAGTCAACAAATAAATAAAGGTTATGGATTTAATATTGGAATCATTCTTGGATTGTTGTTAAGTTGTTGATCACCTTATCTAATCCTAAGATAAAAATGGAAGTTTATGTATCTGTAATGATTATATTATTTGTTCTACTTGTGAGTCATAACAAGTAAATAATTTATTAATCATGTAAAGTGAAACGTGAATAGCAATAGCTTTTAGACTTGTGCACGCCTCGAAGTGTTGGACTAGTATGAGTTGGAGTACATGGTTGTAGCCCATGGCTTTTCTTGGGACTGGATTGATCACTGTGTCCTATTTTTATTTAAAAGGTTCCTCGATATCGTAGGTCAGGGGAGTACGGAGTCGCGCCCGTACTTCGTCTTCTAAATTGAAGACTGGTTTGGTTTGGACAACTCTTTCCATTGCCTATTCCATCTAAATTAATTAACTTATTAGTTGTGGAGTTTAGTTCAGTAAAAATAGTCTGCTATATATGTTGTTATATTATTATTTATCCCTGCTTATTGTTTATTAGTATCATGTTAGGTTTTATATTTATTTACTATGTAGTACTCAGCTTTGCTGATTACGTGCTTTGTGTGTATGTGTTGATCATGGCTATGCATTATTGATCCTGTGATGACCCAATTGGTGAGCAGTCTCTCGGGATCAATAGAGCATCGTCGATTACAGGTTTGAAGATGATGCATCATGGGTTCGGGAAGTTGGAGAGCTTGTGTTGACTTTATTATTATTATAGTTGACTTTTACTTTTATAGTTGACTTTTGACTTTATGTTGGTTTGATTGTGGTTTGACTTTTGGGAGTTGACTTTTGGTTGACTAAGTTTTACTTTCAAAGTTATTTATTATTATTTCCGCTGCAAAATTATGTATAAGCCGATACGTTATCACACGGGCGATAATACTTTGATAATTCTCTAAGTTTTATATTAAAAAGTATTTCCGGAAAATAGAGAATTGTCGGGGTGTTACATGAATAGACATCCAAAATTTCTAGGATTCTAAATTTATTATACTTCCTCTGTAACATAATAACTCGCAACAAATGAATATTTTATACCTCATACATAATACCCATTTATTGCAATTATTATGTTACGGAGGAAGTACTATTAATTTTCTTTCTGCTTGTCCCTTTTAAAATTAGCATAATGAGTTTTGTGTAACTAGTATGAGGTGAAGAATCTAAATGTCTGCATCTGATATCAATCAAGTTCCATTAACTATTTGTTAAGATTCAACTTTCATAGAATAAGGATGAAAATGAAGGATTCAATTGAGATACCAATAGAATTAAACTTTTCTTTGGTTAGGCGGGGCTTGAGATTTCATAGAAATTAGTCAGATGTTTGATTTTTGTTCAGCGTAATTAGTTAATTAAAGAGATTACATTATAGGTGTTTTTGGCGCTAGTAAGATTTCATAAGCCACATGAAATATCGGGTGAACCTATTTTTCAAAATCACGTTGGATTTCTCTCCACCAAAATAGAAGACACTAATAATACTAAGCTAAAAATGAAGGGGAATCTTTCTTTTAAAGAGAGGGATATCATGGAAAGATAATTGGTCCGAAGACCAACTCCTGCCAACGACTTTCGATGATGGCTCTGTTTCTTTTTATCAGGAAAGATAATTGCCCTTGCTAGCAGGGGCGGAGCCAAGATTTTCAATCAGGGGTAGCATAAAAAACTACACATTAGCGGTTCATAAATCATAATACTTAAATATAACTCACGTTAAACACTTATAACCCTTTTTTAAAAAATATGGTGTGATATTATTATAGGAAACTATTTCCCATGACTTGAATTCGGTCCATTTACAACTTTAACGCCTTAGATTTAACATTTTTTTTCAATTGTACTTCGATGTTTGAGCTACTCGAAAAGGGTTATTTGGTGCTAATTATTCTCTAGTCATACCAATTATAAAAAAATTTATATTAATTCATAAGTTGTGTTCGATTGGTATAGAAAGTCGTGGAATTTGTACTACTTTTTTTTTTAGGTAAGGAAAAAAACATTAATTTTGTACAAAACTCATCCAAGATCGCTTTTAATTTTGTGCACGCAGAAGAAGTAGCTTTACAGAAAACGAGACTATCATCTGCAAACATTAAGCAGGGGATAGTTGATCCCCTTTTGCTTATTTTGAACCCTAACCCTGACTTTAGCGTAGCGCTCTCAATAAGTAAGCTTTTTGAATAAGAACGTCCATACAAATAATAAATAGGTAAGGGGATAGAGGGTCCCCTTGACGAAGTCCTCTGATGGTAAGGAAATGTGCTCTTATGTTACTAACTTGAATAAAGTATCAAATTTTCAAAACACTTACTAGTATATTTTTAGATACGTTAATAGTTAAAATTGTGTATTGACAAATATGAAAAGTTTTTTTATTAGTAGAAAGAGAGAGTTTTACATATTTCAACAACTTTATGTAAGAGGACAATATTTGGTGTAATATGCTACTTAGAATTTACAAGTGTGTTTGAGACTTTGATGAAGATGGGAAAGATATGAGGAAAAAAAAAAGTGGAAAAGGGAGGGAAAAAAAGGTGAAAAAGGGGGGAAAAAAAGAAACAAAAAAATAACAAAAAAAACTAACATGGTAGCTAAGAGGGAATCGAACTTGGGTGGTGGGAATTTCATTAAAAGACATTCAACCACTCCAACATGCGAAATCATCAGTATACATTACTAGTTGTTTGTTATATATCAGCATATGCTACCCCTTGTTACTTCATAGATCCGTCCATGCTTACTAGGCTACTAGCCTACGGGGCACACCAGCTCAAGAGGCTGCGTACAAGGCTAAATAGCCCAGAAGACAACAGGGCAAAAGGCCCACTGCCACTACAAGTGAAATCCCCAACATATTGTTGGGATGAGGATTCGAACCTAGGGCAATGCTCTGGAATTCGGGGTGTTACTCCACTGAGCTACCACCTCTCCCTCCAGATAACGACTCTGTTTGACAATGCATTATAATGAAAAATTTTAAATACTGAAATGATTAGGAGTGTTTAACAAATAGCTTAAATAAGATTTAAGGTGATAAATTTGACTGAAATTGACGTGTTAAAATTACTAAAGCAACAACTCAATTTTTCTATGGTCTTTCTATTTCCTCTCTCTAATCTCACATTATCTGTCTCAGTAGATTAAAAAAAAAATTCCTCCTCATTGAAGATTTAATCATTCAGCAGCATCAATGCAATTGTGTTTTTCTCTTTCTTTGAGAAAAATTAATATCAATTAATATCAGCAGCATCAATATGTTATGGTGTTGTGGCCTTGTGGGGTAACAATTAACAACATACCTTTCTTTGAGAAAAAACTAATATCAGTCGGAGCACTTTCGCCATGGAGGACTGGAAGGTTGCAACTTTGAATAAAAAGAAGAAATGGTGATAAAAGTTTAAGTATTCCTGAAAACCCATAACTAGTGTTGTGTTACTATTGATTTCTTCTATCTTGATAGTATTCATTCAATGAAAAATGTACGTAGGAGAAGAGGGTGATAATAATTGCCAAAAAGTGTAATTAATAAATTAGGGCTACTTTCTTCTCAGACTTGGATGCTATACTTGGTGATATTCTTTATATGTGTAATGTTTTTAATTCTATTACTTTTGCTCATGTTAAAAGAGATGGGAATATCTGGTTGCCCATAATCTTCGCTAGAGTAGCTGGTTTGGAGTTGATCAATGTTGGGATAATCATTGTCCTAATATTGTAACTCCCTATGTACTTATGGGCACTTTGTCCCCTGATTAATGCACTTCTCTTTCCCCTCAAAAAAAAAATTAAGGCTATATCCTCTTTTTAATTGGATATATTATGTGACTGTATTAATTAGTTAGATGGTTTGGTGAATTTGGTCCACCATTGATAAGCCTTAGCCATTGTTATATTGTTATGAATATTAGGTGGAGATTTCTATCAAACAGCAAACAATCATTTTATCAGTTTCCGCAACTTATCAATTTTACTAGCTACCTTATCAGTTTCAGTTACCTTACCGATTTTAAACTTCTTTTCGCCTATTAGTCACCTTAAATGAATAGAGGTGTTTGGGGAGGAATTTAAATAAATTTTTAGCCCAAAAGATGACATAAATTGAGTTGCTATCAAATATATCATCTCAAAGGTAGGTGATGTAATTCTAATGTAACCTTATTAGTTTTAGCCCTACGTAATCAGTTTCACCTACCTTATCAGCTTCAACTCCATTTTAGCTAGCTAGTGCTGCCAAACATGGCCATTGTTACCAAACATAGCCAAGTAGCCAACATAAGTTAACCCTTATTAACAAATGCCTCACCTAGTTAAGAAGTCGTTAGCTTAAGTACACTATTGGCAATATAACTTATTAAAGTAAGTGTATCGTTGGCAAAAATCAATAATACAGTGTACAGATGGGAATTTCCCACAGAATTATAATCTCCATCCATTTAAGATATTCGTAAAGTATCGTAACTCCTCAAATGAAGTCATTAACCTTAAATTTGTGAAAATTGAGGTCCTTAAAGTATCGTAACTCCTCAAATATTCGTAAAAAATCCAAAGTATACTTCAAAGTATTATTATGACATGCTATAAATCTAAGGTTCTGTTTTTTTAGACTGAATTAATGGAAATTCGCTTCGGTTCGTATAAATTCAGTTTAGTTCAGACAATTTCATCTATGGTTTATGTTCAATTTAGTTGAGTTCCATTATAGCATATATCTTATCTCAACTTGTTTCCTCTAGGGTTTCTCCTTGTGAAGGTTTTTTTGTTCCCTCTAAGGTTTCTCCTTGGCAGGGTTTTTCCTAGCCTCTATCGCTAGGTTTTTTCTGCTTTTTTGAAGGTCTTTCATTCATTTTTTTACCTTTCTTTCTCTTTCATCTCTTTTCTTCTTGGCCTCAATTGTGAATCTTTGTAGGGGCTTCCACTGGTGTTCTTACAGGTGGTAAGCCCCAAAAACTCCTTTGATTGCTTCCAATAAGTATATCCCATCCTTAAGATGGTATTTATTCTTGCATGTTCAGTTTCTTTTTTTGTTCGTCTAATGAAGGAGGAAGATCTAATAATTTCTATATATTCTGTAAGCATTAAGAAGAGCACGAAAGTATTTTCACCCCAAACGACTAGGCATCAGCGGTAGTTAAGCCGAATCAGAGCGAACTCACGGATTGTATTGCTTCAGATGAAGCTTTTTATTAAGGCTATTTTTAATCGAATCTGCTATGTATCTAGTTCTAAGGTGTTATGTACTTATGTTGGAATTTTTTATTTTTCAGGAATTGATTATAAGTGTCGTTTGGCTATTATTATGAATGAAATCCTTTTTTTCCTATCAAAAAAATAATTGAGTTCCTTTCAGTTAAGTTCACTTCAATTTAGACCAAAATAACATAGCCTAAATCACCTTACAACCAGTTTGGTTTATTTTTAGTAATGGAAAGAAAGAGAAGAGAAAGGAAGGAAAGAGAAAAGAAAAGAATGGAAGAGTAAGAAAAAAAACCTTAACTTCCCATGTATGGTATAAATTTTCTCTTTCCTCTCAAATTCCCCCACTTTTGGCAACGCTTAGATGGTGCACACGCTTGTACGTAGAGCATAGTGCGCACATGTACATGGCTAACAAGCCAAATGTACATAGGTAACAAGTCAAATAAAGACATGTACATGGTTAACAAGTCAAATGAACATATGTACATCTCTGTTAGTACATTGTTCATTGGTATTGGTCTTTATATTCATAATCTAATACTTAATGTTCATCGTGCGTATGGTACTCATCCTACAGACGTGTATATGTACTATTTTTGGCACTTTTGGGAGGAAAAAAAAGTAAAATTTTATTAAAAAGTCTTTCCTTTCAATTTGTTCCATTTCCTTTCACTTAAATTATATCTTTTTTTCTTTTTGACACTTAAAATTCTTTTAATGAACCAAATTTCCTTTCTTTTCCTTCCAAATCTTTCTCCTCAATGTCGTTCGTCACTCCCCCGAACTTCTTCCCAAACCCCAGCGGAGGGTTTTAGGCTTTGCTCTTCTCTATTCTCTCTGTTCACTCTCTTCCCCTTCCACAAAAACCCTGCATTTGAAAACCAGGAAACAAAAAAAAAACTTCAGTAACCCTAACAATGGAGGGAGTATCATACCAACGATTTCCGCGCATCAAAATCCGAGAAATGAGAGACGACTACCTGAAATTCGAGCTCCGTGACACCGATTCAAGCGTCGCGAACGCTCTCCGTCGAGTTATGATCGCCGAAGTTCCGACTGTTGCTGTTGATTTAGTCGAAATTGAAGTGAATTCTTCAGTTCTCAACGACGAATTCATCGCTCATCGTCTCGGACTCATCCCTCTCACCAGTGAACGTGCCATGTCCATGCGATTTTCCCGTGACTGTGACGCTTGCGACGGTGACGGTCAGTGCGAGTATTGCTCTGTGGAGTTTCATCTTCGTGCGAAGTGTATTGGAGATCAAACCCTAGATGTTACTAGTAAGGATTTAATAAGCTCCGACCACACTGTTACTCCTATTGATTTCTCTGATTCTCCTGCTGCTGATGATGCTTCCGATAACAGGTATAATTCCGTCGATTCGACTTTCAATTTCTCGATTTTGGCATTATTTTGGTGAAATTCCAACACTTTTTTCGTCCTGCGTCTTACAATTGCTAGGGTTTTCTGCTTTTGCATTGTTTATAGTTTGTACTTATGGGAAATTTCAATATTAATGGTTAAAGTTGTGCGTCGGAAAACATAAAACCCTACTTGTTGCAATTTGCATGGAACGGGGGAAGGGATGTTTTGTAGTGCTGCGCTAGAATTTAGAATTATAACTATTGTAGTGCTACGTTGGAAAACATAAAACCCTCCTCCTTCTGTAGTTGGTATCTTCTATAATTATT
This sequence comes from Beta corolliflora, assembly GCA_947648045.1. Taxonomy (NCBI): domain Eukaryota; kingdom Viridiplantae; phylum Streptophyta; class Magnoliopsida; order Caryophyllales; family Amaranthaceae; genus Beta; species Beta corolliflora. The sequence continues at coordinate 272,058 of CANSZD010000967.1, forward strand.
GTTGGGCTTATTTAGAACGAGATACTGTTGAATTGGTTCACTTCAGGTTCTCGGATTCGCTTGCGTGTTGTGGTTCTATGTTTGGATAAGAGACTAGTTTGGAATCATGCATATTTACCGTTTTTTCAGAAGTGGCGATTAGTTTGTATATGTTATATAGGTCTTGGTGACTAAGGTTTTAGAAGATCTCGGTTTACTATTTCAAGGTTTAGCTTGAAGGAGGAGGTATGTGCTAGCAAGGGAGACCAGGGGGAATTGATGGAATTGGGTAGAAATGTGGGGGGTTTTGAATGTTAATGATTACCTTTGATTGGACTATTACAGCCTAACAGGTACATGGATTTGCGATGCAGTTCATAGTGAGATAAATCACTGATACGCGAGAGGATGTAATTTGTTCTCATGGGGTATATTGAATGAGAAATGTGAGGTGAAGGATGTTAGGAGGAGGTTATGAGAAATTTCTTGGTTTTTTAAAATTTTGGGGCTTATCCTTTTGATTCTAAATGATGTCAGCATTGTGCTAGATAGAGAAGGCGCTAGTTGGAGGAAGCTTGAAAGGGGACGTCCCATTATGTTGTTTTTGATAGACAGAAATTAGGAGAAGTGGTAAGCGCTAGGTTTATATGTGTTTAGATAATTAGATGTATATATCGCCTAGTGGATTCATCATACTTATTTTGGAGCTCTGATTTGTCATCAGCTTTGCTACTAAACTCTGTAATGCTCTAATTGATATATCTATATCTATATATATATATATATATATATATATATATATATATATATATATATATATATATATATATATATATATATATATTATTAAAATGCGTGGGCAAGCGTTGTAACTCACCACGTGTCAACCCCGTCTCAAGCGATGACATGACACGTCATCTGTGTCATGGCAGGTATGTTCTCCACATGATACTCATCTCTCATGCAAAGCTATTACCTTACCTTCAAAAACCAAATTCATTGTAATAGGATTTGAACTCACAACCATGCATAGAACATATAGAGCTCTTACCAATGGGTAACATATAAATGATGCTCATTTACTATTAAGAAAACTTATTAATGAATTCATCACAAGCTTTTACGTTACAAAATAGAAAGTAATCAAGAGTTAAGCTAAAGACATTTCTTTATGCATATATAGTATATATAAAAGGACTTATTATGTTTATTTTGCTAACACATTTACAAGAAAAACTTTGGGCATCACCACATGTCGATCCCCTACCTCTTAATTGTTTACATGGTCCCATGTCACCATGTGACATGCCTTAATTTGAAAATTCACTACTCAAAAAACTAAGGAAAATATCCGTAAAAGGTGTTAAACTCTTGACTCCTCCATGTACAAGTTACTATCCAACCATCATACTACAGCCTTATACTTTTGACAAAATGCTAATTGCCAACTCTGTGTCGATCCCCTTCCTCTTAAGTATTTACATGGTGCTATAGTTTGAAAATTCTTCTACTAAAACAACTAAGGAAAATGTTCGTAAGAGGTCTTAAACTCTTGACTCCTCAATACACAAGTCATTATCGAATCACCATACTATAGCTTGTACTTGTGACAAAATGCTAATTGTCAACTCAGGGAATCGTTTGGGCCCAATAACTATTATGATTGCAAAAGGCGTCTAGAGTTAGCTCCGACACCTAGTATTAATGCAAGTTTTAGCTGTGCGGAACCTGGCTTACCCTGTCACCTAAAAGTATGGAATTCACCACTGAAAAAATCGATTTTGAAGAAAGGACTTGGCTCAATTGTGGATAACCATAGCATTAAGTATAAATCAGAAACAATGTCCTCCTGTGTACTATGTGCATAATGTTTGATATGAACATACATAAAAATTTCGTAGACTTTGGGACTTGGTTTGGTAGGATTTACTTATGATAAACAGCTGCAGCAAGCCAGCAACTATCAATCCGGTTGTGGGGTAAGGAATATGGAGGTTTAGGTTTCCACAACTATACCCTTTACCCGTGTACCTAATTTGCTATCTAATTCGCCTTTTGAATTCGTCATTCGCCCAAAATGAGCCAAAAATGAACCAAAACCGACCACAATTCGCTTTTCTCAATTCGCAATTTGCGGGGGAATTAGGTAACACTGCCCTTTACTGAATCACTTAAGAAGGAATTTCTTTTAAATATGATCAGGCATTTATAATTTTAATAGGGGCTTATGCATGGATAGTGATTGATAGAGATTATATTTGAAGCTTAATTGGGGATAATTACTTCAGGGGGAGAGAGGGAGAGGTGGCAGGGGATATGGAAGCAAGAGCTAGACGTGTCTGAATGTGTAGGTATGTTACTAAGATTCATCATGCTCATGTCGGGTCTTGAGTACAGTCAATTTTGCTAATGCTTTATACATCATGCAACGTTATAATTTAAATTGCAAAAAACATCTAGAGTGAGCTACTGAGCTGTAACAACAGCTTGGTTTGGACTTTGGACCCAAGTTTCAAGGTATGGAGCCTGGCTTATATTTAACAGTAAAGAGTCAAGATAATTAAGGAGAAGATATAATGGAAAAACCCTTAAAAGAAATCATTTCTGAAAGAAGGATTTGTGTAAACTGTAGATAACAAAATTGCCATTGAATTTAGATGATGACTCGTAAACTGCCTAGTATGTGTATTATGTTTAATACATCCGTCCATGGCAAAAGCGTGGACTATACGAGTGGATTCTAAGAAATTTGGATAGCAAGATTTATTTATGATGGACAACTACAAGTTTATATCCTGTCATTGGTGGGGAAGGAGAATTAGATTTTCATAGTCATACCCTTACAAGACTTACCAAAAGGGACTTTTTTTCTTATGTTCCAGCTTGGTTTTTGGCCTGCTGTTTGGTAATTAGCCTATAGAGACTGTATTAGCATACGTACTATCAGATAGCAAGTTTTGTAGAATTATTCTGTATATTAACATGTTGTGCTCAGTTTAGAAGGTCTAAATTAACATTTAAGTATCTGGATGTATGTAATGACGCACAAGGACATCAGTACATTTTGCTATAATTTGCGGTGAAGGTAAATATTTTTTTAAGGGGTAATTTTGTACTGAACTTTAGAAAATCTTCTCTGCATATGCTTCCTGTTTACATATTGGAGAAACAATAGATTGAAATTACTCCACTCTCACAAATGCTGCCTTCCCCTGCTGTTGCTGACCACTTTTGATGTGAGCCTTTCTCTTGTTTCTTAAAGGTCCTTAAGAATAACAGTCATCCATTTCTCTTAATTTTAGATGGTGTAGCCTGATGATCGTGTGTCTCACTTTGACACTACCAAGTAACAACTTGTTGTAACAAGTGATGTTTAGCTCTGTTACTGAGCTCTTTTTGGCTTTGGTGTTATGCAGAGGAATCATAATTGTGAAATTACGTAAAGGTCAAGAGTTAAAGCTTAGAGCAATAGCTAGAAAAGGCATTGGAAAAGATCATGCCAAATGGTCTCCTGCCGCAACAGTCACCTTTATGTATGAACCGGAGATTCTTATCAATGAAGATTTGATGGAAACCTTGACACTTGAACAAAAAAAAGCGTGGGTTGAAAGCAGTCCTACCAAAGTTTTTGACATTGATCCTAATACTCAACAGGTTGGTTTATTTCTTATTAGTTGTACTGGTTAATTGTCTATAGTATCTGAGCTTCTGTTAGAAGTACTTGATAAGTTACTTGTTCTGTTTTGAGAATCAAATTTGAAGGTATCACACTCCCCAATTAAAAGAATAATTAAGGTTTATCTGGAGGGGCAGTAGAGGACAATGTAGAAAAGAAATCTAAGTTCCTGTTGCTGTTAATGGGCTACTACAGAGTGCAATAACTTTTTTTTTTCTTTTGGATTTTTTGACCTAATATAGTTGCTTGGCCTGCATTTCTTTACTACTCGGATCTCTTCTTCAAAGCAGAATTATGAAAATTGCAGTGCAGACATGGAGTATGGTCAGTAATAGAACGTCTTCTTAGTAAGCCATTTTGTCTCCTTGTTATGATTAACGTGGTTGGTATTTGAGGCTACAACAACAACAACAACAACAACAACTACTAAGCCTTATTCCCAAAGTGATTTGGGGTCGGCTAACATGAATCGTCAACTGAAACCGTTACCAGAGGAGATGACAACGACAAGTTAAGTTTTAAGAATTTTTGAAGTTGTTTTTTTTTTTTTTTTTTTTTTTTTTTGAAAACAAGGTTTACACCAACAAGTTTTAAAAAAGGTCTTCAACAAAAGGTTTTAATACCAACACAATTGAGAAAAACAAATAAATGCAGTAATCACACCCCTTCCTCCACATGTATACTGCCCCTCCACCTACTTCTATCCAACGTCATGCTCTCCTCAATCCCAAGTAACCTCATATCACTTTCAATTACCTTCATCCAAGTCATCTTAGGTGTTCCCCTACCCCTCACAATTTGATTACTCCTCCACTCTTCAATTCTTCTCACTGGTGCATCACCTGATCTCCTTTTCACATGACCAAATCATCTTAACCGATTCTCCCTCATCTTTTCTTCAATGGATGCAACTCCAACTTTTTTCCGGACCACTTCATTTCTTAATCGGTCCTTCCTTGTGTGGCCACACATCCACCGCAACATACGCATCTCCGCCACGTTCATCTTATGAACGTGGCATTGTTTCACCGCCCAACATTCGGTGCCATATAACAAAGCAGGCCTAATTGCCGTAGGGTAGAACTTTCCCTTCAAGCTTTGGGGAATGCCGGAATCACAAAGGAATCCGGTGGCGCTTTTCCACTTTAACCAACCCGCGTTAATTCTATGAGCCACGTCTCCATGCAGTTCTCCATCCTTTTGGAGAATGGACCCTAGGTAACGGAAGACGTTCGATCCTTGAACCACTTTGCTATCCAAAGTGACCGCCCTCGCCTCGCTGCTTGTAACCCCACTGAACTTGCACTCCATATACTCCGTCTTACTTCTGCTCAATCTAAAACCACGGGCTTCTAATGTATGCCTCCACAATTTCAACTTACTCTCAATACCTTCCTTTGTCTCATCAATCAACACAATATCATCCGCAAACATCATACACCATGGTATATCATCTTGAATTGACCTCGTTAGTTCGTCCATGACTAGAGCAAAGAGAAAGGGACTAAGTGCAGACCCTTGATGCACTCCGATCGTAATAGGGAACTCTTCTGTCCTCCCCACCGTAGTCCGCACACTCGTAGTTGCCCCCTCATACATATCCTTGATGATATCTATATATTTTTGTGGAACACCTTTCCTTGCCAACGCCCACCAAAGTATTTCTCTTGGTACTCTATCATATGCCTTCTCCAAATCAATGAAAACCATATGTAGATCCTTCTTCCTATCACGGTAATGTTCCATTGTTTGTCTTATGAGGTGGATGGCCTCATAGTCGATCTTCCAGGCATAAATCCAAATTGGTTCTCCGATATCTTCACATGTTTCCTAAGTCTTCGCTCAATCACCCGTTCCCCGCAGTTTCATCGTATTGACTCATTAGTTTGATTCCTCGGTAGTTGGTACAATCTTGTACATCGCCTTTGTTCTTATACAAAGGAATCAAAGTACTCTTCCTCCACTCTAATGGCATTTTGTTGTGTCTCCAAATCATGTTCAAGAATGTTGTCGGCCATTCGATTCCTCTCCCCCCTAAACACCTCCAAACTTCGATAGGTATGCCATCTGGCCCCGTAGCTTTCTTCAGTCCCATCTTTTTTAATGCTGCAACAACTCCCTTTTCAATCCTCCTCATAAACTCTCGATTTAACATACTTGGCGGGATGTGTACATCCCCGATGTCTCAGGCTTTATCACCGTTGAACAAGGTATCAAAGTACGACCTCCATCTATCCTTTATCTCCTCATCCTCCACAAGCACTCTTTGGTCCACACCCTTGACGCATTTTACCTTTCTTATGTCTCTTGTCTTCCTGTCCCTCATACGCGCAATTCTATAAATGTCTTTTTCACCTTCTTTCGTATCCAATCTTGCATAAAGCTCTTTGTTTACCTGTGCTTTAGCTTCTCGTACTGCCTTCTTGGATTCTTTTCTAGCCTCTTTGTACTTCTCATAGTTCACATCGCTCCTATCTTTGCCCAAAAGTTTATAACTTTCTCGTTTGTTTTTTATCGCTTGTCTCACCTCCTCGTTCCACCAAGATGTGTCCTTACTTGGTGGTACAGTTGCTTTAGATTCTCCAAGGACCTCTTTCGCCACTTCCTTTATACTAAGTTCAATCTTTGTCCATGTCGAATCTACATCCATTTCCGTGTTACAAGACCAAATATCTTTACTAGCCATCTTAGTTAAGAAGTTCTCTTTGTGCTCCCCTTGGAGCTTCCACCACTTGATTCGCGGCTCCACATTGGGTTTTCGCTTTCTTAAAGACTTCCTACCCCGGAAATCAAGCACGACTAGTCTATGTTGGGTGGTTGCGCTCTCACCCGGTATCACCTTGCAGTTTGTATAACTCTTCCGCCAATCATTCCTTACTAAAAAGAGGTCAATCTGACTCGCGTTACTTCCACTCCTATACGTCACAAGGTGAGATTCTCTTTTCTCAAACCAAGTGTTCATAATACTAAGACCATAGGCTAATGCGAAATCCAAGATACCACCTCCAGCTTCATTTCTCTCCCCATACCCAAAACATCCATGAATGCTCTCAAAGCCAACTCGACTAGTGCCCACATGTCCGTTAAGATCCCCACCAATGATCAATTTTTCACTAATAGGCACTCGTTGCACAACCTCCTCCAAATCCTCCCAAAATTGTTGTTTAATAAATGCTTCCAATCCTACTTGCGGCGCATATGCGCTTATGATAGTCACCGCCTCACTCCCTAATACTAGCCTGATACTCATAATGCGATCACTCTTCCTCGAAACCTCCACCACATCATCAATATATTCCTTATCAATAATGATGCCTACTCCATTCCTACTCTTATCCTTTCCGGAGTACCAAAGCTTATAACCCCATGGAGCTAGTTCTCTTGCTTTTCCACCAACCCACTTAGTCTCTTGAAGGCACATTATGTGAATCTTTCGCCTCCTCATAACCTCCACCACCTCCGCCGATCTTCCCGTCAAAGAGCCAATGTTCCATGTTCCAAAGCGCATCCTACTACCCCTACCACTACCCTGGACTAGCTTCTTTACTCGCACCCGTCCCTGATGCGGGAACCCTTGCATATTTGACACCACCCCCGGGCGCCGGGATGGCGCGCCGCTTCCGGGCGACGACCTAGCAACCCTTGCATACTTATCACTACACCGGGTCTATGAAGTGCAGCGCGTCGCTGAGTAGGGGACGCCCCACGTTTTTCATTTGTCGATTCATGTCATGATATGGGGCTATGTTTTATGGTGGCCGCCCCAAACCTACCGCAACTCTCCTTCTTTATCCGGGCTTGAGACCGGCAAAGGAATGTCACACTCACGGGCGGAGTTGTGGTTGGTATTTGAGGCTGCTGTGAAGATATTTGTAAACCTGTTTCTTGGTCTGCTGGTGTCTTTTCTATGGTGTTATTTTACCATGAATACCAAAGGAAATTTATTTTGCATGTGATTCCTTTCTTTTTGTGTCCCTGCTGTAGTTGTCTTTTATATACTGCACTAGCTAAATCATGGTCTACAATGCAGCACTAATTAATGAATGTTCATCTCCACTACGGAACCTCTATGTTTTCTGTTGGTACAAGATCTTGTTTCCATCTGCAATGCTGGTCTATCAAGAATACGCAAAGCACTTTGAACCGTTGATGAATTGCTAGAGATGGCTTGGAACCAATACTTCATCATCAGATGGATACTTTGGTTTTAATAATCTATACGACGGAAGCATTTAAGAATTATGGCAGGGAAAGCCAAGTAATTAGATCAACAGTATAAAAGCCTTTTGAATTACCTATTATATTCATATGCAGAAACACAGAGTATCTTCTAGTCTTTGTACCCTTCATGATGCATATTGCAACTGTGACATTGTTACTTTGTCAAGTTCTTTCTGTTTTAAGAAACCCTTTTTTTGTTATGATCATGAGATGAGAGTAGAATCCTGGGTAAAGAACTAGGTTCTGTGTAGAGGTTAAAGTTCGGCAAAGGATATCCTGAAGGGTTTCAGAATAAAGACTTGATGAAGTCTCTCTCTACATTTTGTGCTGGACTTTTTGGGAATAAAGCTACAAATACCTCTGGCCAGTAGCCATAATAATGTTTATAGTCTCACTTGGGTGGAAGAAAATTGACAAGTGATATTAATAAGTTACTGATATTTAACTGTGTTACCAGCTAGTATCTCTTAGTTGTTTGTATAAAGTGTAACACTGTAATGTTGATCAAGTGCTCAAGTTTGAACAGGATGTTAAAGTTTCTGTTATGACATCTGGTCATGTTTTGACTCTTCAGAAGCAAACTTTACGGAATATTTACATCTTTAAAAATAGGAAAGACAAGGTCTGGACTGAACTGTGTCGTGCTCATCTCACAGGTGGTTGTAGTTGATCCAGAGGCCTATGCTTATGATGACGAAGTTATTAAGAAAGCTGAAGCTATGGGAAAGCCTGGGCTTGTAGAGATCTACCCGAAGGAGGACAGTTTTATCTTCACAGTTGAGTCTACCGGTGCAGTCAAGGCCTATCAACTAGTGCTTAACGCCATCGAAATCCTGAAACAAAAAGCTAGATGCAGTTCGCTTGCCTGAAGACACGGTGGATGCTGATGATTTTGGTGAATTAGGTGCCCATATGCGAGGTGGTTGATTATCGTGGTAAACCCTTAGGTTAATTTAGTATCTCAATACCTCTACTTCTTTCTTATATGATTGAGACAATCCTCAACATCTTAATCACCTGCTCCTGGTTAAACACTGTGTAATGTAACCTTTGATCGCGGTTTCTAACTCCTAAGAATGTGGCCTGCTATTTTCTTCAAAACTAACTATTATTGGCGTAGACCACAGCTGTATACACACTATCATTTCAATGCAATGTCTAAATGGCCTTTTATGCGTTTCACGTGAATTTTGTCTTAATTTGAAGTCTGATGATAGTTTTTCTTATGCAATTCATAGTAAAACAGGCCTAAAGTTTTAACCCATACTTCCTACCGTTCTGGTTGTTATATTGCTGTATTATACCAACATTTTTGGAATGTCTAGTTTTGTTTGTGTTATGAGCTTGATTTGAAATCAAGCTTTTGGACAGCTTACTTTATTGACTCTTCAAAATCCTCAATTATCATTCTGTCGTGAGACAAATTACAGTACCAATTTGTCAGCTATGGAGAACTTTCATTTTCCTCCATGTTTTCTATATGCTAAAAGTTTAGGTTTTTGTAGGTCATCCGAGAACCAACATATGACTAATAGTTGTTGAAACAAAGTCACGAGATTACTCGTATGTTAAAAAGCTACAACTAGTGGTCCATTTAAATTACCAGTTTTAGGTGCTATGTTTCGTCCTTGTTTGACTATGACATCTTCGTAATGTTAATTTTTTTGTGGTTGTCTCATAAATGATAACTAGGTTATACCTTAGCTTTGTTGTTTCTTTTCAGTTGTTGATTATCTTGCTAATCTCTCTTTAATTTTAGGTACCGCCTTGTTGTGGTGGTTTTAGGCATCAGATGTTTGAGGCATCCATGACATGTTTAATGATTGCATTTCAAGTAATGTCGTTTCCCAAGAGAAGCCAAATAGATCTTTATTACTTCTATTGTCTTTTCTATATTTTCATAGATACTAACAAATTTTTGCTTAATCTTCATATTTCACTACGCTAAAGTTTGAAATATAATTAAATGCAGGTCGTATTAGTACTAATACTACTATATTAGCTCATGTTTAAGTTGAACTAGCTATGGATGATTGTAATATGGTCCCACTATTTGATGGGATAAAGGGGGGGAACAAAATACTGTGTCTAGATGTTTCTTTGGATTGATACTTTATCCAAGCTAAATAAACTTCAATCATTAAATTCATAGTTCAGCACATGAAAGTTTAAAAATTTTACCATTCAGACTTCATAAAGAGGACTTACATTGACAAAAAAAAATACTACTAAATATGACATTATAGAAAGTATGTGATCATGTTCATGAATAAACGAATTAAGCACTAATGTTTCAAGTTCGACTCTTTTACCTCCTTTTTTTTTGTTATTTTCGTTTTTTAACACTTCACTTTTCAGGTAATTAATATCTTTAAATGAAAATTATGAAATATTAAAATATATATTCTAGGTCTATAGATTTATTTAATCTATTTATAAAGGTTACAAAAAGTTGATATTTTGAATATATTACATGCGCATGTCATATAGTAACATGTGTTTATATACTCATAAACACTAGACTTGTAGATCATGTCATACACGGTTAAAAGAATAAAGCATAAAGCGTAAATATTGATGAAGAAATACTAGAATAAAGTATAATTTATAAAAAAATCTAAAATAAGATAATACCAAGTAATAGTATAATATTTTAACGACAAAACTAATATATGCTTGGTAATATCAACTATAGTTTTCATATTAACGGAAGACTCCTCTTTATTCTATGTCTACTTATAAAATTATGAGAAGTTTATTTATGATTAGTATTATCAAGTATAAATAGTGTAAAAAGGCTAAGTGTTGCAGTTAAAAAGATATTGAAGAATATATAATCAAGCAATGTACTTAAAGTTTATTGACCTTGAAAGTAAAGTGTTGAGAACGAAAAAGAATGAAAAGATTAATTTACGGATGCCTTTTTACCAAAATTTGACTAATCTTCTTCACGAGTTATTCAAGAGATAATTTTATGATTTTTGACATTTACTCCCTCTGTTTTTTTTATCATTCTCTCTTTCCTGTGCGCGTCTCTCAATGCACCTCTTTGAACTTAAATATCTTTCATTATATATTAGTAAAAATTATAACGATTGAATATTAATAAGGATTATTTGATTTTAATAATGCAACCTTTTGTCATTTCGCAACGAATAAGCTAACATTTTAATTACTCCTGAATAATACAACTTTTGTACCCAAAATTTTTAGAATAGGATAAATGACCGGTTACTTGAACAATTGGTAATTTAATGTACCAGGCCCCACACTTTTTACCACTCCCCACACTCATGACTCTCCTAACCAGCCAACCCACCAAAACCCACCCACCCCTGCTCATTGGAACCCCCACCCCGGCCCCGCCCATTGGAAACCTCCACCCCGCCCACCGGAGCCCACCGTCCTCCCTCCCCACTCCCAAAAACTTCAAAACAACCAATTGTTCGCATTAACTGGACAGTGGCCACTAACCACCGGCGATTCTCTCTCAAGAGATCCCAAAAATTTCTGACACGAATTGCGATAAAATCAAACAAATCGCAAGAGATCCTCTAAATCTCTCACGTCGGACGTCGCACTCTTTCTTTGCTCTTCCCCCGCCAACCATCGTTGCTGCTGTAAGCCTTATTCTTTCTCCCACCTTAGTCATGCGTTGCTGCGGTTAGTGGAGGAGAGAGTGAGAGAAGAAATGGTGGTGGAGAGAGAACGAGGTGAGTAGAGAGATAATGTGGTGGTGGTGGTGGTGGTGGTGGTGGTGGTGGTGGTGAAGAGAGAGTGTATGGGTTAAGATTTTGAGGATGGAAGAGAGTGTGAGGTGTGATGTTGAAGACTTGAAGGGTTTATGATGAATGAATGGAGTGAGGAGAGTGTTTAGAGAGAGAATCAGGTGGGGGTTATTTCGAGGGTGAGGGTGGTTTCGGTGGTGTCCTCGGGGTTGGCTAGTGGTTTCAATGGTGGTCGCGGGTGGTTTCTGGATGGGGGTGGTGTTGGGAGGAGGGTTGGGGCAGGGGATGGGGTGTCTCAGGTGGATGGAGGGTAAGGGAGGAAGGAGGAGGGAGAAAGAATAAACTGAACCAATTATTATTGGACACGTGTCCCCTTTTACCTGTTGAATAAGTTGCATCCAGTTTTTACCCATTCAAAGAAATCGTGTTAAACGTTGTATTATTAAGAAACAATTAAAAGGTTAGCTTATTCGTTGCGAATGGCTAAAAGTTTGCATTATTAAAATCAAATAATCCTATTAATAATGTACTAATTGAGACGAATCAAACAAAACCCCACATGACTATATTTTTTCTTATAAATTGAAAAAAATCGAGAAGATTCTCTCTAAGTATGAATAGTGCCAAGATTCAAAGTGAGAAAGATAAAAAAATAGAGGGAGTACTTTGGTAATTTTTCATTTGCGGCTTTAAATAAAATTGTCTGATTCCTTTTAGGGGGTGAAAGTTCGGTGTACGGATTCGATTTAGGTCTAGTCCAAACCAATCCGAACAAAATTTGGATTTCAATTTTCCAATCTAAATCCAAATCAATCTGAATTTGAGTCCGAACCAATTCAATCCGAATTCCAGACACTAGATTGGATCCCATCCGAAATATCCAGAATTTTGAACTTTAATCTTTTGATGAAATAATTTAGGCACGAACGTCAAAAAAAGTGTTTAATAATAGAACTAATTCATACAATCCCATAAACATTCAGTAATAACAACTTACAATTCATACAAACCCATAAATTTTACCGTAAACACTCTACATCAATGTCAAATATACAATACAGGGATTCTTTGCTATTCGGTTATTTTGGATTTTTGGATCCAATCACCCTCAATCCAAACCAATCCGAAAATCCAGATTTCCAGAAAAATTCAATTCGGATCCAATCCGAACATAGTTTGAATCCCGTCCAAATTACTAATTCGGTTTGGATTATATTGAATTTCGGTTTGTATCCGAATAACATTTACCCGTATTTCCTTTAGGTAAGCAATGTGACATTTACCACATCAAATTGCATGAAGATTAATCAATCAATTACTCAATTTTCCCTCTAATATAAATTGAAATTAACATAATTACTAACACCTAACTATCGACCAAACAAGGCCCTAGTTTCTATCGCTTCTTCTTACATTGTTCTGTCAATAATTTGCCCAATCAACATCCTATATCAAAAAGTAAAATGAGTGGAGGCAATATTTTTTTTCAAAAAACAAAAAGAAACCATTGTCCTGTTTGTAAATTATATCTAGATCCTCTATGAAATCTTAGAAAATGTTCTATTGATAAGACCACAGCCAAGTGGGAGGTCAGTCATAGAGATTGAGCATTTATTTCTTGGCCAGTCATTTTTAATTTTTGAGGGGTGGGGTGGTTGTGAGTAAAAAAAATAAAAAAATTTAAAGAAAAAAAAGTGAGATATCTTTGTCTGAAAACAAACATGCTTACAGAATTGCAGCCTAGTATCTCAGATTTGAGACATATATATAGTGCCCAACTCTTTGTATAAGATACAAATATTAAAATTACTCAGTTGTCCTTTTCTTTGGGCCAGTAAAAGGGACCTCAATAGGCCCCCAGAGTGGGCAAATTTGTGATACAGTAAAAACAATGGCTACAAATTAAGAAAAGTTGAGTAGTTAGAGAGCTCATCTTGTATAGTTGTATTACCTTCAATGGCCTCTCCTCTATCTTTTGGACCACCTTAACCAAGCATGTCATTGCCCTTTCTTTCCATTAATTCTCTATATTCAATGCTCTTTGTGTATTCACTATCTTTCTGCATGCTCTTTTAGGTGAAAATATGCATGATTGGTTTACATAATCTTGTGGGAATATATGATATTATGTAAATTCATGACCTTGCATATCCTATTACCATTACTCTATTGGAGGAAGTCTATGAATGGTTTCAATCTAATATTGTATACCATGTCTCCATGACTAAGAACTAAGGTGGTCACTCGAGCATTGATTCATAATTATGTAGACGCATTTTGCATTGGAATATTTTTTGAACAAGTCTTATTTATTACTCCACTCTTTTTCTTCGCTACTATCACGTTGTCTTAAGTTTAAAGGTCACAATCAGATTGTGTATTTTTAGTTTTAATCCTCTATGGGTGATCAATCAATCTATTTGGTTTCAGGCAATTCATATCTATATAGATCAAGTCGTGTTTGAGTCTATTGTCGAATAAGTCATTACATAATTAGTCACAATAGTTTCATATTCAAGTCAAATTTTAACGAGATAATTTAGTTCAAATCATTAACTACAAATAATTTTTGCCAAGTGTGATCCTTAACCCCAAAAAATCAAAAACTTACCCTGATGACTTTTGATAGAAATTACTTAGTTGTTTAAGATAATAGGCTTACATATATTACTTTTAACAAATATTAATTTTGATTTAGTAAAAATCAGTTTTAATTAGCAAAAATAGTTTTCTTAAGTAAAGACTTTTTTTTTTTTGAGTAAAAACCACGAAGGGCTTAGATTAATAGATCGGAACGAGCACTGTCCACAACAAAAGAAGGAAAATCATCATCCCAAATGCGAACACCCATCTCAACAGATTGAGGATGGGCTAACAAATGAGCAACCTTATTACCTACACGCTTAATAAAAGACCAGACAACACAATCAAAACAAGAAACTAATTGAAAAATGTCTTCTAAAATAAGAAAAGAAGTGCTCGATCCTTGAGAATTCTGCATAGGCTAAACTCACTCCTATGTGCAACTTCCCCAACATAGGGATGATATATAATTTTCAAGGTGTTGCCTATTATTTGATTATCTCTACAAAGTTATTTAACTAAAAATGTGCCTATTATTTGATTATCTCTACAAAGTTATTTAAACAAAAATGGCCTTACTTTGTGTCTTTGTGGTTCATCATAGATGAAAATTTGGAAGAAAAAAAAACATATCTTGTAAGAAGAATTACACTATAATCTAGCAAACAAGGTCTTCTATTCTTAGATTTTCTCGACCAAGAATAAAAAAACATTCTATTTTTGAGGATAATATCGAACTGAAATACTCCTAGAAGCATATTGTAGCAATGCGTGTGCATAGTCTCCAATAAATTCCTAAGGATATACTTCAAGAAGCTAAGGCCTAGCTGTTTTTTTATTGTAGTAAATAAATTTTCATGGAAAATTCCTCACAACTACTCTGCTATATTTGATTTAAATGCTTGGACCACCATGCTTCTCCCTGTACATGTTCCAGTCAATTGTGCAATACAGAATGGCTTCATAAAGGACATAGAGAAAGATAAATCCACGCATAGCAAGATCATCTTGTTTTAATTTGTTGGTGAAGGTGAACGTGAATATCACTTCGCATTGCAATTCAATAATGCATGCAATGTTAAAAAGTGAGATTGCATCAAACCATCTTAGCAACTCTTGTATACGACCAATTTACAATACGTTATTGTAAGACCACCTCATTTATTTACCCTAAAGTAGTATCTTTTTTAAATTAAATGGATCGACTTTTAGACTCATTTTTATGCCAAAAAAAATTACTTTTGTACTTCTCAGTTTAGAAATAATTGTATTGTTTGCAATTTCTTCAAGTGATTCACATCTTATACTTTGATTATCTCCGGTAATTTGTATTTTAAGAAAAATATAGTCTTATAGGATCTTTATGAGTTTGCCTCAATGTATGTTTTTTAAATATTAACTTTTTATAATTTTTACTTATTGATAATTAAATATATTAATGTTTGAAATTACGCATCGACAAACATAAAAATATAAAATTGCTCAAATATTTCTCAAAGGGGGAAGTATTACCTAAATTATTTTAAGACAATATTATATGAGACTATATAAAACCACTTAATATAGCTATAGTTGCCATTTGGTGTTACATATATGTTTCTTCTTTCTAATTGCCTTTTGAGTTTTGACATTACATTAGATATCTTTGTAGTTTGTACCCCTCACCCAAAAAGTTTTTCTTATACCTCTGCTCCCATTTTTGGTGGGCCATGGGACAACTTTGCCCATATGATTATGTGAATTGGACAAAGATGATAGGAAAAGACGATATGTAAGTTATTTTACACAAAAATGTTATTAAAAATAGAAAGTGTTGCAATTATTTTGAAATAGCGCAAATAGAAAATGTGTTACAATTAAATGGGAGTGAAAGAAGTATACAAAAGGAGGAATAGAGAAACTAAAAAATGTAGTATTATTTTTCTAAATATGAAGATGATAAGAGGTCTTACACAGTTAAAGAAGTATTTTACCCATCTGGGAGTATCTTTTTAACTTCTAGTGCTCAACTGCTCATGAATGAGTTGTGTGCCTGTGTCTAGTCTCTTTAACTCATGTTATTATTTATACTAACTCGTATAATATGGAATTCATTCATCATACACCCAAGATGTGTCTTATATCGACATCCAAGACACTAATTTTCTTTCATTAATTTCATTTGGAACTTTTCTTTTTTTTTAAGTACATTTTGCTCATTTAGATGATTATGAACGAATGAGCGAAAAAAAAATAGTCTTGGATTTCTATGCTCATGATACACTCTCAGTACATGATAAAATATTTATATAAGATGGTAGGACTAGTATTGCAGTGGTGTGATAATAGTAACATATATCGAATACACATGTCAAAAAAGATTAACTAAGATATTACACGAGTTCTACATAGATAATAGATAAGAGAAAAAGGTGGTACTTCGGTGAAATACCACCCCGAATTTTCGAGTTTTACCGGGGTTTGAATCCTTATCTCAACAATAAGATGGGAATTTCTCTTCTTGTGGTGACAAGTGGCCTTTAGGCCTATTATCTTATGGGCTATTAAAGCTTTGTACCCAACCTCTCGAGTTTGTATGCTACATGACATTAGTAGCGTAACGTAGCGGGGTTGGTCCGTGTAGCCAATTATCTAAATATATAAATATAAATATAAGGTGATGTATTGTTCTTTGGAGCCTCGAGGATAGCCACTCCCCACCTCACATTGCTTGTGAATTGTAATGTAGACCTAATGAATTAATTAATGAAACATCCAATTATAATTCTTTTTTGATAAAAAAAAGATAAGGTGCACAAATAAAAGTAATTAAAATAATTATTAAATTATTGTTTCAGAGGCTAAAGAATAGTTCTGGTATGAGGATATTGACTTGTTTGTAGGGATGGCAACGGGTGGACTTGGGCCCGGATTATGCATAATCCAACTCCGACCCTACAAGAAGTCGGATTTTAAATCCAAGTCGACTCCAAAAATCCGACTACGATCCGACATAAAATCCGAACATCCGACTCCGAATCCGGCCCGACTTAAAATCCGAACATCCGAACCCGATCCGACTTATTTTTCCGCCCATTTTTTATAATAGAAAAGTCTTCTATAATACAATAATCTAATCATTATAATTTTTTCTAATAATCATATGGAAATCTTATATAGTACAAATAATCTAAATATTACTATTATTTTTAACATAAATAATTGACTTAACATGAAAGTCGGATTATACATTATTTTTAACATAATCTTATATATTATTCTTAACATGAAAGTCGAAGTCAGATTATACATAAATAATTCATTAACATAAATAAGAAAAAAGGATTAATTGACTTAAAGTCGGAGTCGGATTCGGATGTCGGATTGTTTTATGAGATGCGACTCGATCCTCCTCCGATTCTGAGTCGGACTTTTTAAACGAAGTCGGTTTAGATTATTTTTTTGTCGGGGGTCGGCTCGTATTTTTCCTGCCGGGATCGGAGCGGACTACGGTCGGATCCGGATTGGATTGCCATCCTTATTTGTTTGTAACATAGAATGTGAAAGAAAGAAGTATTTGTAATGACTTCGGGATGTAGTAACTAGTATAAGTATTAACAAACTAACAAGTAATAACATAAATAATGAAGTAATGTAGTAACTTTTCATGTAATTTTTGGGTCAAAAGGGTTACTGATTGCACAAAGTTGGTAAAGAGATGTCAGAGAGCTTTAAAGCCAAATGTATTGAGATATTCTGTTGATGTAATTTAGATGGTTATTGAAATGTTGTTGTGTTGCTGCTTCCCAATCCCATATTATAGGTAACTGTTACTGTATGAGAGAGGCCAGAACAACAGCTGGTCCTTTTCTTTTCTTTCTGTTCTTGTCATTTTAAGCTTTACAGCTGTGAGCATGAGAAATAGTGAAATACTCCTAAAACTGTGGATTTTTTTTTTTCATCAAGTCTAAATGCAAATTTGGGAAAGTAGACGAAGTATATTAATCAAATCATTCTATTGTGGTATCTAAGCATTTTATATGATACATGCCTACCCAAAATTACAAACAAGCTAATAATAGTTGAAATACTGCATTCATCATAATAGGGAGGATTATAAGTTAACTGCATTCATCATAACAATTATAAGTTTTATTTTTTTTTTGACGGGAACAATTATAAGTTAACTGCATTAATATTTCATCATAACAATTATTATAAGTTAACTGCATTCATCATATAGTCTATTTGTAGACAATTGTAGTTGTATAGTAGTGAGGATTATAGTACCATGGTCCATGTAGGCGGGTATACATGTTGATTGGATATGTGATCAACCAAACAATGAACTATGAAGGTACTCGTTGAATATAATTAACTATGTTTATTGTCCAAGCTTCTAAACTTTGGAGGTCAACAATGTCAATATGTGTCATCATTATATAAATGACACAATGAGTGCGTGAATAGTAACTGATATTTATTGTTTGGACTATTTGGAAGGAGCGGAATGCTCGCATTTTCAATAACATCTCTCTCTATTCCTCAACCAAGACTTGGTCCTAGTTCGTCTCAGTTGGTGGATTAAAGGATGGGGAGACTCATTTCCTTACTCGAGTGAAGAAATCATAAAAAAACCCAACTTGTCTTGCTTGGCCACTTTCAAATGGCCTAGTTGGTTCGTCATCTCTCACTCCTGCTCCTGTTTTATGGTCTCCACCCCCATCCCGGCCACTTAAAGTGGAATGTGGATGCGTCGTATAGTGCAAGTCTCCAAATGTCTGCCATTGGTGGGGTTTTGAGGGGCAATGATGGACTATTCAAATGCATGTTCTCATGTCCAACCCCCCCATTGAGATAAATTGTGCGGAAGTTTTGGCGATTTATCGCGCTATTCAAATCACAATTCGGAATAACAGTTTCAATTCCTTCCCAATTGTGATTGAATCGGATTCGTGCCATGCGGTCAAATGGTGCAATGATAATCAAGGGGGACCTTTGAACCTATGTTTCCAACTCAACTTCATCAGAAATGCAAGGAAGGAATGGCTCAACATTTCTATCACTCATAAAGGTAGGGAGTCCAATATGGTGGCGGATTCCCTCGTAAAACAAGGCTTGCGCAGAGATGCAGATTTCATAGCATAGCTTGGATGTAATTCCATGGCCTAGTCGTGTACTAAGACTGAGTCTCCTAGTGGTCCTTTAGCTGCTGAAGAGGTGATATACCTCCTATGTTTATTGATGTCAGTGTGTATATGAACCCTTTCGCTATGAAATAAAATCTGCCAAATTATCAAAAAAAAATAGTAACTGATATTTAAGTGACTCATTTTATAACTTATTACTCCCTCTGTATTTTTTTTGTTCTTTATATTTGGATTATTGAGGTCAAAAGATTCAAGTATTCAACCGTCTTTGGAGGACCGTAAAAAAATCAAAGTCGTGTGAAATGGTGCTATATATGTACCAATACAATTTTTTAAAATATTAAACACACTTTCTTTTATCAATACATCCTTAAAAATTAAATGGTCAAATGTATATACTAAAGACTATTCAAAAGAAAGTGTAAAAGAAAAAGGTAAATAGATAAGCAAATAACAATCTCGTAGCATCGTGTAAGGTAAAAAAAAAATTATACCCCTTCGCTGCTTTTTACTTAGATTTGTTTGTCAAATGCAGTCTTTTAAGGTGGCCACTTTGTGAATTGCAATCCTTTCATTTCAATCTCTTCAATTGCAACCTTAAATAAACCAAACACTTTTAGGTTGGATTTTGGGTTGCAACTTAAAATTGTTTGGTTTATTTGAGGCCGCAATTGAAGAGATTGAAAATGAAAAGGGATGCAATTAACAAAGAGGTCACCGTAACGAGTTGCATTTGGAAAAAAATCTTTTACTTAATTAATACATGTTCTATAAAAGAATGTCTTTTTTACTTGCCACGTATCTTTATTATGAAAATCTTAAGTGTAATCTGTTTCATGTCACTTCACTTTTGCTTGATGTCATTTTGTCATTTATTTCATATCATTTCTGATCTGTTTCATACCATTTTACTTTTGTTTTATTTTGTCATTTATTTCATATCATATCTGATCAGTTTCATGTCATTTCAATTTTATTTGATGTCATCTTTTCATTTGTTTCATATCATTTATGATTTGTTTCATGTCATTTTAGTTTTTTTGGCGATGAGATTTTGTTAAACAATAAGCTTAATGATATAACATGTTATACCCAAGACGCTTTCATCTTTATTTGGTTTTGGTAACCATGACCCACATAAAAGTACCAATATTCCCCTTTATTTTGTTCTTCATATGAACTCTCGAATCTTTAGCTCCCAAATATTTGTCATTTTTCCATAAGGTTATATTCTTCACTTCCTCTCTTAAATTCTTGTGCAAAAACAAATGTAACAAGTAAATAAAGAAAGAGGGAGTAGCAAATAAGTTGATATAGTGTGACAATTAAGACTCTCATCAATTAGCTTTTCAGTTTTGCATTAGACGGTTTTTTCTAGCCTCATCTCAAGTCAATTGTTTGCTCTTCTTGCACGTCAGTGGCCCTATTTGGTAAAGAGAGGTTTGGGGAAATATTAGAGGTTTGAACTCATATTTAAAGATTTGACTAGTCAATCATCTAGTTTCAGTGTTTGGTAAAGAAATGTTTGAAATAGCTCATATGGTCCAAAAAGCTCTATTTGAAAAAGTTGGGGGAGAAGCTTTTTGACAGTAGAGGTTTGGAAATGAGTAGAGTACATTACATTTATATATGTTCTAAATTTCTTGAAAATTACATTTATAAATAATAAAAAAATACAATATGGATAATGCTCATATCCTTATTATTGATCTATTTACGCAATTAAATAGCAACTAGCTACTTACCAAATACCTTTATACAAATAGCGAATACAACCAATTAATCAAACCAGCTAATACAATTAACTATCAGCTAATATAATTAGCTAACATCTATAAGCTATTCATTAATTGTCAAACAAGGCTAATGTATAGCCACAACCACATCCAATTTGATCAAGTCATTCAACTAGGTCAATTTTTTCCCATAGAAGATTCTAGGGAAGTTAGATTGAGATATTCCAAAGTTCTATTCTGCTCATCTAGAAGAATGGAAAGCATGAAATTGTAATATCACGTTTTGATACTTCTATGTAGGGGTGTAAGTGGATTGCGAAAAATCCAAAGTCCAATCTAGTCCGAGTTCAAACTTGTTGGACTGGACCGGATCGAAACTTTTGGCTGGTCTCGGACTCATATTTTTGAGTCCAAATATTTTCGGATTGGATTTGGACTCACCCTTTTGGAGTCCAATAAGTCCAATCCAGTCCAAATAATATTTTAGCATACAATATACTTCCTCTAGTTCCAAAATAAGTGAAACACTTGTCTCAAAAAAGCTCTCACATAAATGAGAGAAGTGTTTCAACTTATTTTGGAACGGAGGAAGATATAAATATCGAGTCCAAAAAATTGGACTCGAAAAATATTCTTTGACATTCTTTTTTTTTTTTGAAATTTAGGACTTTTTAACATTCCCACTCTAAATTTTTTTACCCGTGAGAAGTGAAAACCGAAAAGGCAAAAGTTATTTAACTCTTTTTGGTACCTTTTGTATTATGCAATTTGCATTTTATTAGACTTTAAAGATGTATGTAACGTACTTTATAAAATGAATGTAATTAGTCCAATTTTTCAAATTTCAATGATTCAATCATGTGAAAACATTGTGAACCTAAATCGGAAAAAAAGTTAATATATTATATAATAATCGGACTGGACTGGGCTGGACTCAAAATAGTTTGGATTGGATTTGGACTCAATTTCTCGAGTCCAAAAAACCTTGATTCGGATTTGGATTTGACAAAGTCCAATCCAGTTCAATCCATTTACACCCCCTATTTCTAAGTAAAAAGTTTAGCTAGCTTATTTGAATGTTTTATACTACTATATATGTGCTAGATTTGATGAAACTCCTTGATTGGAGTAATTATCATTGATCAATATTTATAGTTTACAAACTAATGATAATCCTAAGCATATTAGGAATCCTATCGATATCAGATATTTATGAACAAAATATATCTTACGAGAATATTTTATTATATCACACCCCACCAGTCATAGTGGGAGGAGGGTGAAAGCTGAGACTGGCTTTAAATTCCAAAAATAACTGTTGCGGAAGTCCCTTAGTGAATTTGTGTGCAAATTGATACCTCGTAGGAACATATAAGATCCGTATATGACCCAACGCAACTTTTTTCCGAACAAAATGAATATCCATCTCAACATGTATGGTGCGTTGATGTTGCACATGATTACGAGAGAGGTAAATAGCACTTACATTATTACAATAAACAATAGTAGCCTGTCGGAGAAGACAGTGTAACTCCAAAAGAAGATTAGAAGTCAACAAGCTTCCGCAACAACATTCGTGACGCCTCTGTATTCTGCTTTGGCACTTGATCTAGAAAGAGTATACTGACGTTTAGATTACCGGAGAATTATGTTATCACGAAGAAAACAACAATATCCTGAAGTAGAACGGCGAGTGTGCGTGTCAGGACACCCACCCCAATCTGCGTCAGTATAAGTGATCGAGCGCAGCTAAGTAGTAGGATATAAATATAACCATGATCAATGATTCCTTGAATATAGCGCATGACACGTTTTAATGTATTATAATGATGCTCATAGAATATTTTGTAGGATACATTTTGTTCTATTTAATATGTTTAGCACAACATAGGATAGACAATCATCATTATATGCTAGGATTGTACGCAGTTAAATCATATACTTCCTCCGTAACGAAATTATTGCAACATTTTGGCTCGACACGGACTCCTATAGAGAATTTGATAAGTGAAGATTAATTAGGAGATGTATTTGGGGAAAAGGAGGAGAGAGAAGATTACATAATCAACACCACTTTCATCACCGACACCGCACCAACCAAAGACCTTCACCACCGACAACTACACCGACCACCATCGTCACCCGGCCGCCCACCCCCGCCTAACCCCCGTCAACACCACCACTCACCGCCTTCACACAAACCACCACCAACAACCACAACCCACCACCCATCACCCGCTTAGCGCACCAACCACCAAGACTCAAACTCGGATTTTGAACCCCAAACTCGGATTTCGACCCCAAAACCTCAAATTCGAAACCCCCCAAACTCGGATTTCGACCCAAAACCCCAAATTCGACCCCCAAAGCCCCAAATTCGAAACCCCAAACCCGATTTCGACCCTCCAAAGTCCCAAATTCGAAATCGTAATCCTTGATTTCGATCCCCCAAACCCGCATTTCGACCCCCCAAAAGCCCTAAATTCGACATCCCAAACCTTGATTTCGACCCCCCAAACCCCAAAATTGAAACCCTAAACCCTGATTTCGACCCCCCAAACCCACAAAATTTGAATCCAAAACCCAATCTTCTCTCTCTTCGTCCCTCTTTTTCGCCATCTTCTCGCTTCGTTGCTCCTCTTCATGGTTGAGTTCCGGGGTTGGTGGTCATGTTTTCCGTCGAACATTAGGGTCAATGATGATTTTGTTCGGTGGTTGACGGCCGAGTTGTGGTTGTGATGAGTTTGGTGGTGGTGATGTGTGGAAATGATGAAAACGAGATGGGTGGTGGTGGTGATGATGAGTGGAGGTGGATGGCGGTGATGAAAAGAAGATGGGTGGTGATGATAAATGAGGGTGGTGATGATGAATGGGGGTGGTGGTGAAATGTGGAATTATTAAGATTAATGAATTTGTGATTAAAATGATAATGAGAATTAGGATGTTATAATTAGATTATTATTTTCTTAAGTAATGGCAGTTTTGTAATTTTGTTGAAAAAACTTTACTAAAAAAGGTAAGTTTTAAATTGTTGCAATTTTTGTGTTACATCCAAATATGGTAAATGTTGCGTTTTTTTTGTTACGAAGGAAGTAATCAATTCCACTTACACATGCAATCTCAAAGTGCATTATACATCTAACCAAGATATTATATGAAACTTTTTTACATATTCATTATGTACTCCTATATGTCAGGGTTTATGGGGCACTTAATTATTTAATTGTAAGCTCATTTTCCTGTTTATTAAATTTCCTGAAATTATTCAATTATTATCAATCTTATGGGTTGGTATTGGAGTATATCGTCAAATTGTTTATCCTTCTTTCCAAATTTGTATTTACATCTAATAAACTAAAAAGAACCGAAGAGAAAGGCAAGAGAAAAAGTATTAACCATTTTGATATATTTGCAGCTTTAATCTTTTTTTGATAAAGTATAAAACTATTACTTGAGCTTCATAGCTATCAGCTTAAGCTGGTGGTTTTGGAGCCCCATTAGTGGTTTTATACTTTATCAAATGGCTCTTGCATGAGGGGGCATAATACAATATAAAACTATTCCTGTGACTTCAACCATCAGCTTAACATTTTGGTGGAGTTGGACCTCTGACATGGTATCAGAGCTAGCGTGACAAAAAAGTTCACGAGTTTGAAAATCATCCACCCACCCTCACTCTCACGTGAGGGGGCGTGATAAAGTATGAAACTATTATTGATGCTCCAACATACTTAGTTTAAGAATTGATGACAAACTCACGTATTAATCGTTATTAATAATACACAAGTTGTTGACCCGGGCGATGCCCCAAATCATTTACTAATGTGAAATTGAATTGTTAAATCAAACACTTGAGAAAAGTGGAAAAAAATTTATAGGCATTGGATTGTGCTCGTGCCTCGTAAAATAATCTTTCAGTTCCTTTTAGATTTTCTACATAGTATTGGATTGTGCTCGTGCCTCGTAAAATAATCTTTCAGTTCCTTTTAGATTTTCTACATAGTAAATTATAACATGAATTGTTAATCAATATAACCCCCGACTTCAAGAGAGTATATATATATATATATATATATATATATATATATATATATATATATATATATATATATATATATATATATATATATATATATATATAATTAATTAATTACAAAGACTATAATACAATCTTGTTTTTGAAATTTAGGTTAATATGTAAGAATATAACCGGATGCAATTAAATAGTGTAGTGGTGTTAATTAGGGAGATTATAAAACTTTTAAGAGTTCTTTTTGATAATATAAGAGTACTGAAAAGTAGGACAAACTATTATTAGCATTAGATTAATGACTATTAATATATACATTTGTACCTTATTGTCTTAAAAAGAGAAATATTATCTTGTCTTTAAATAATTTTTTTTTACAAAGTTCATGTAGCCGGCAAGTTCAAAAGAAATTTAAGCTGTCCGTATAGGCGGTTTTAAGAAAGAAAGAGAATAACGTAGAATAATATGTCCTTGCCCTCCATGAAGGCAAGAGTAGGAGTTGTACTTCTTACTTCTATGAGAATGTTGGGGTTGATGAGTCACCCGAGTGTGTATTAGATATTTGGTCTAGATCTTTAATGGGTATGGAGCAAGCAAATGAAGGAGGGACTATTAGCAGTAGCAGTATTACACTTTTGCTCCAAAGAATGTTGGCGGGCCACATGAGCTACCAAGTATGTGGGCCATAAGTTTTAAGATAATTGGATGTAATGTTGAGTCTCCTCGATAATTGTGGGGATATTGTGGGACGTAAATTATCATATCTTTAAATGTTTTTCTTAGATGTATGTTATATTTTTTTTCCCCATAAAAACCAAAAAGTGATGGTAGAATAGTTGGTTAATTAGTGTGTTTGTATTTCATACTGGAGGTTGTGTGTTCGAGTCTTCACATAAACATTTTTTGGTGATTACTTTGTATCATTTGTTTGGGAGGGGGTAAGGGTACATGTGGCAGCATGACATTTGTTTACCTTAAGTTTTAGATATATATATAGATGTGATAGAAAGATAAAACTATTTCAAAACTTCAACCATCGATTATGTTTTTGGTTGAATTGGTCCGCGAACAACATGGTTATTACTTAAGATTTCATCTTTTATATTCCAAGTATATATAAACTCATTTGCTAAATGACGCCCTATAACTTCCTATTAACGCCCTAAATACGTATAAAATACGGTATATTGTGTATTTTTTTTGGTCCACTTTCTCCCCCTTCCCTCACTTCCTCTTCCCCCTCCTTCTTCCACACCACCACCACCACCGCCGCCGCCACACGACCCACACCACCGTAACCGCCACACGACCCACACCACCGCAACCGCCACACGACCCACACCACCAAGACCGCCACACGCCCACACCACCAAAGCACCGCCACACGGCCCAATACCGATTGATTTCAAAATTAACCCAACGAAATTCGGTGAAAAAAAAAAAAAAAGGAAGGCGTCACAGGACGCCCTACCTCCGGTGGAGGCGTCCATGGAAGGCGCTCCACCACAGAAGAGGCGCCTTCCATGGACGCCCACCGGTGGTGGGCCGTCCCTGGCATACGCCTTCGAGAATTCAAAAATTTGTGGCGGTGACGCGGGAGGTGGTGTGGTGGTGACGCCGAGGTGGTGTGGTGGTGTGCGCCGGAGGTGTTGTGGCGGTGACGCGGGAGGTGGTGTGGTGGTGACGCCGGAGGTGGTGTGGTGGTGTGCACCTGAGTGTTGTGGTGCGCTCCCGTAATGAAGTTGAGGTGGGAGGAATGAAGAAAGAAAAGGGAAATGAAAGGAGTGATGTAGGAAAAAATGATCACAGATATTGTGCAAAAATACATGTATTATACATGTATTTATGGCCACAGAAGAAAAAATGGCGCCATTTGAAGAATTCCCAAATAAAAGAGAGGAGAAAAAGGTGGCAAAGCGCATCATATTATTCTACAATAATTGAAGTGGGGACTAGCTGGCTGACCTCATTGTTGATGATGATGTTGTTGTTTAACGATTTAGAGAAGAGTATGGTGGCCTTTCAAAAACTCCACCATATAGTCCCTTTGAATATCATGTTCTCCAGCATGCACCTCTTCTCGATTTGTATTCTCTATTCTCACCCAACCTTAAAAGTAGGGAACAAAGTAGTAGGAAGACACTCTCCTCCACAATCAAAGATTTTGTCCCCCCAAAATTTCAAAATCACCCAACTCCTCTTGACCTTTCTGCTTTCTTTGGATTGGTGACTTCATATATGGACAATGGACTTCAGATAAAAGATCAGCTTATCACTGTTATTATCATCTCTTTTTAGTAGCATCTCTTCTAATATGGGATAATTATGTTAAACCTTTGTAATATTTGAAGTTACGTATTTGGAATCAATCACTTAAAAATGTGGATGATGTTACATAATTAAAGATGAATACTATAATAGTATTACCATATGTATTAGGCTCACATAAAATTAGTATAGCTATGGCCATCAAAAAAAATGAGTATAGCTATGTAGATAATGTAGTTATATTTAGTCTCATGAGTCTAACGGGATTGATCCCTGTAAATTCACATTTAACCATTATCTAAAAATTAATTTAATCAAATAAATTGTTCAATGAAATTGAGGATCTATACACTCGCATTATGTATGATCGTAAATTACAAAATACTCGAGATGGATAATATAAATCAACCTCGAGAGAAAATGGCATAGAGTTGATTTTACTATGCATTTTATAAATTTATACTAGCAAAGATGGATAATATAAATCAACTTCAATCCTATGCATTTTGCTTATTTCTAATGTTTTTTCCGAAGAAAATACATGATAAAATCAAGGACAAACCATATAACGAAGATATATTGCATCTACGTAATTAATGAGTAATTTATTTACTAGAGTTAGACATTAAAAAAATTCTAATTAATAAATTGATTCTACTTAAAACTCTATCTATTATACTTACAAATTTACTCTCATTGGGTTGATTAGTTTCTTTCCCCTCTAAAATCTAAATCAAGAAGTTAAATTTCCTAAATATTACTATAACCCTACAAGAAATATAAAGGAAGCTAAAGGACATATATGGAATAGCCAAGATTGACATGTCAACAACCAATATGGCCCCCACAGTCCACATATTATCGTTGATAGATGCACAAATGCCTCGCATGCACTGCTTAGATTCATTTTGTGGTTCCAAAAGTGGAAAATCAGGTTATTGAACCAAACCAAAATCCAAACCCCATTACAGAAAAATAATATAAAAACATAAAAAAAGACTTCTCCACAGGATCATCCCACTAATGTGCACCATTTAGAGAGAGAAAAGATGTGTAAATATGGCTTGCAGCAGAATGTTTAGAACACTTTTTTAAAATAAATGTTTTATACTTTTCTTTTTAGAAGAACGTAAACTTTACTTGC